>CM065386.1:28847500-28962500 GCA_033060915.1 Euryodendron excelsum
TAAATTTTATAATCGAAATGAGCCACAATGGATAAGAAAATTCAGATAGACTTTAGCATGGCTACTGGCAAAAAATTTTCCTCATAGCCAATCCCCTCTTTCTGAGTGAACCCTTTCGTAACAAGCTTAGCCTTAAAGATTTCCACTTTCTCGTCTTCTCCTCTTTTCTTCTTATAGATCCACTTGCATCCGATGGGTTTTATCCCTTCGGGTGGTTCTACAAGATTCCAAACTTGATTAGAGTACATAGTCTCCATCTTTGATTTCATAGCCTTTGTCCAAAGTTCTACGTCTTTATCTTAAAGTGTTTCATTGTAGTTCACGGGTTCGACATCCAGTTCATTAGGGATCCTGTCATAAGACTCTCCCAATAACATATACCGATCAGGTTAGCGTACAACCCTCCCACTACGATGAGGTACAACCTGTGTCTGTGTATTACGAGTGAATTACTTTGTTGATTCTGATCCTTATGCACCATCATCATGCCCTGGTTGTGGAACTAACGTGTTGATGGTATATGCACGTTGCGTTTTAGTATCAGTTTGAGTCACAACATTCCTCCCATTACGATGAGGCAAGGGGGTGTCAATGACTCTGTCTTGTGGTGTTTCTTTTTGCACTGAAAGTAATGAAGAAGTATGTGCTGGTCTATCTCCTCTCAGCTCTTCTAAAATAATTTAACTTTTGGGTTTGTGGTTCATTACATAGTCCTCTTCTAAGAATCGGGCATTGATGCTAACAATGACCTTATGATCCTTATAATAATAAAATAAACCACATTTCGTTCCTCTAGGGTACCCAACAAAGAAACAAACATCTGTTCTTGAGTCTAACTTATCTGTTTTTCCTTTCAGCATATGTGCTAGACTACTCCATATCCGAACATGTTGTAGACTAGGCTTGTGCCTATTCCACAATTTTGTAGGAGTAGTAGGTATTGACTGAGATAGTACCAAGTTCAGAATGTATGCTACTATTTCAAGTGCATGACCCTAAAACGAATTAGGCAAATCTAAATAATTCATCATAGATTTGACCATATCCATAAGAGTTTTGTTCCTTCTTTCTACTACACCATTCTGTTGTGGCATAGCTGGTGTAGACAACTGGGACTGAATTCTCTCATCTGATAAATAATCCAAAATTTTTTCCAAGAGGTACTCGCTACCAGAATCAAATCGTAGTGTCTTAATACATTTACCATGACGTTTTTTCGTTTCTGCCTTAAACACTCTAAATTTCTCAATGCATTCAAACTTACGGTGCATCAAATAAATATACCTATACCTTGAGTAATTATCAATGAAAGTAATAAAATACTCAAAGCCAACTCTAGCGTGGATATTCATGGGGCCACATAAATCAGAGTGAATCAATTCTAATACCTCATTTAACCTATTTCCTTTAGTCGCAAATAGCCGCTTGGTCATCTTACCTTCCAAGCAAGATTTACAGACTGGCAGTGTCTCCACTTCTAATGAACCTAATAGTCCATCCTTAACTAGTTTAGAAATTCATTTCAGATTAATAGGACCTAGGCGTAGGTGCCAAAGATAGGCTTTTTTAAGTTTAGAAGGTTGTTTTCTCTTACATGGTAGTGTATTAGTGTTATTCAGTTTATTTAGTTGTAGTGTATTAGAGATATGATTAACAATATAAAGATCATCCACCAATGTATCAGAACAGATAAAACTTTTATTTAACTTAATAATAACAGAGTTACTAAAATAAACAGAATATCTATCATCAACCAATCTAGAAACTAAAATCAAATTCATTCTAATGAAAGGTACATAAAGAGAGTCTTTTAATACTAAAATCCTATCTCTGCCAAAAGAAATGCTAATATCTCCTACTGCAACTGCTGACACTCTCGTGTCGTCTCCTGTAAAGATGTAAGTCTCTCCATCATTAAGCTAGCGGGTTTGGTGGAACGCCTGTAAAGAATTGCATATATTATTAGTGGCTCCCATATCTACACGCCATGTACCAGTAGATAATACTACTAAACATGTTTTAACTACTAGTGAATGAGATTTACCTTTATTGTTCTTTTTGGCTAGATAAACCGGACATTGCAACTTTTAGTGCCCCGACTGCTTGCAGACGAAATACTTGCCCTTTGGCTTTTTCACTCCTCCTTGAGGCCCATGAGGTGCTTGAGGAGCTACTTTCCGTTTCTGAACCTTTTTCTACTTCTTCTTGCCTTTCGGTTTAGAAGTAGAACATTTCTCAGTAATAAGAGCAACAACTGACTTCTTGATAAGGCCCTCAGCTGGTTGAAACTCTTTAAGAAGCTTTGTCATTGAATAAGAAAACTTATTCATATTTTAGTTCATGTAGAACTGCTTAAAAGAATAAGGTAGCAATTGGACTGCTTAAATTCATATTGCTTACTATGCAACATTTATCTAAACAGGTCAATACCTATTAACTTTATTATCTAGACAAGTGACTATGCCAAATAAAATTAAGTAAGTGACTTAGCTTTGGTCCTATAAATAATAGCAGTGACTCAGATGGTGAGGATACTATTATTTATAGCTAAGTGTATACCATTACTAAATTCTAAACCTATTATTCTATAATGAGTTACTCAGATGGAGAGTTAACCCAATACTAACAACTACTAAAGTTTATATTCAATGAGTCCACAACTTATTCCATCCGATGGGGAGGTTGGTACCAAAATCAACATATAGAATAAATTACATCACTTATAAACTAGTGATGGAGACCATAAGATTTATACGTAATAAATTCCCTCACCCACTTAGATATTTAATATATGAGGGATGTCATGTGTTTAATTATCCAATAAATATAATATTTCAATATTGGTGACTCATATATGTGCAATAAATAAAATTTTAAATTTTTTTAAATTTAAAAAAAATATTTAAATTAAAACATGGGAATTAATTTTACTCTCCAGTTGAACATTTATAAATCAAAATTAAAATTTTAAATTTATATAATTAAAACATAACTTAAAATTTATTTATCTATTATCCATGTTTGACCCTGCTAATAACATATCAACAAGAACATAAAAGAAAATAATCATAGACAAACAAGACAAATAAAATTTAATCAAGATCTTGACTATTATGGTCAAGAAGTCACTCCAAAGTGATAAAGAGTCCAACTGCACCATGACATCACCAAGAATCTTTATTTGCCACTTCGCTGACGCATGGAGGTTCGGGACAGCGCTCCTGAAACCTAAATGAAATACCACATCACTTAGGAATTTTTCTTTTTTCCAGTTTTCTGCCCCAGTTCTCGCGCCGTTATTGTTCCTTCATATTCTTCAATTACAACATATTCTATTCTCTATAACAGTGGAGTTACAGAATATAAGAAAACAAAATCTCCAAAACAGTGAAGTTCTCATGCTTCATAAAAATTAATTATTACATCTGATTCTATGTCTTCTTAAATTGGAGTTTACAATCTAAGAATTAAGTAAACACACAATCACATAACATACATTCATGTAACCATAATAACTAGGCAGAACGCTGCAAAACAAAGGTTCACACAAACCTACGTTCTACCCTAAGCATGTGTGAAATCGATTTTCAGAAAATATGGTAGGTATTATACGTTTACAGTATCAACCAATGCTCTAATCTATTCTAATATATAAAGGTAGCACATTGGTTGGTGTATTCACAAAGCTGTCCTGTGTATATTTTATTTCATTCCACAAAACCCCAAATCAAATTTATGAATTACAATTAAAATTACCAACCCATTATGTACCTGTAAGGGTAAAAAAGGAAATTCATCTTATAACAAATACACCACGTTACACAACTGCTTCAGTTATTTTTTCAAGTAGGACTCTATCCTCTTAACCTCACTGCAGATTTAAAGATTGTCTCCTACTGTCTCCGACTAACCCACAGTACAATTGTTGAACTTCAACGTTGGTGTCTTTTCACTGCTTTTAATTTCAGGTTTCTTCTTCGCCGGCAGATTCAAATATTGTCTCCGACTAACCCACGGTATACATCGTTCAACTGTCTTCTTCACTGTTTTTAATTTTTGAGTTTATGCTTTCGTAATAACCGTTTTAACGACCCAAAGTTCTGTCCATTGTTGGTTTCTTTTTGGGCTTCTACTTCCTCATTCACTGTTTCAGCGACTCAGAGTGCTGTCTATTGTTTGTTTTCTTTCCAAGTTTCTTTTTCACCGCTTTCACTGTTTCAGAGATACCAGAGTTCTATCCATTGTTGGTTGTTTTCAATTTCAGATACACACTATTTCATATTCACCGTTTGTGTCACTTTCGCCACTTTCAATTTTTGGGTATGAACATATTTTTGTAACTGTTTCATCTAGAAAAGTTTTGTGAATGCTTACAAAAAAACAAAAACTGCCCAGAATGCTGACATTATTCACCACCATGTTTCTCTCCCAATTTTTTTACAAAAAACACGTAATCATTATTCATCACCATGTTTGTTTCTTCCAATTTTTCTTTATTTTTTTAAAACTTATCCGGCGATTGTTGCTCGTGGGGAAACTAGCAAAATTTTATCAAGTACAACCATCTAGAAAAGTTTTGTGAATGCTTACAAAAAAGCAAAAACTGCCCAGAATGTTGACATTATTCACCACCATGTTTCTTTCTCCCAATCTTTTTACAAAAAACACGCAATCATTATTCATCACCATCTTTGTTTCTCCCAATTTTTCTTTATTTTTTTAAAACTTCTCCGGCGAATGTTGCCCGTGGGGAAACCAGCATTGGCTTTGAGGTCCCAAAGTGAAACGGAGAAGTCAAGTAATTTTTTACGTCCACTGCTGTAGACCCATTAGATGATCGGGCCAGGCGTGTGGTGGGGTGATCCTTATGGGTGAAGCCAAAGGAAAGCTGCTGATATCTGTGTCATATTCATGAAAAGTTTAAACAACCTAATCACAACAAAAACAAAAACAAAAAAAACTTGCATTTCTCCTATTTTAATGTGTTCATTTTATTTTTCCCTATTCTCTTACCATTATTCATATACACAGGCATTGGAGTCCATTTGCACAGTTCTTAGGATTGATGGATGACAATTTCATGCACCTAACTAAATTGCCTTATTATATGTTAGTAAATATTATAATTTGGAAGCCACCTTATAGGTGTTGTGCCTTTTCAATGAGTCAATCCAACTTTCATATTATATGTTAATATATATTATAACTTAACATGGTGAATGGCGACCTACACAAGTGTAAAGTAGTAATGACACAAGCAATGGCAACACATAGTGACACGGATGTCCAACTTTGAAATCTATGGACTTAAAACACAACTTTCTATTTAGAATGCCATATATTAAGATTTCTCTCTTTATTTAAATTTCTCTCTCTATTTAAATTCATATATTGAGGTCTGAATTATTTATTATGAATGCCCTATATTTGGGTTTCCCTCTCTGAACTTTTTGATTAGGAATGCCAAATATTTGGTTTTCTCTCTCTACTGATAAAGCTACGGTGATGGACACCAAATTCCTAAAGCAGACAAGTGACTGTACAATCAAACACATTTGAGATATGAAAATAGATGTGCTAACCTGATGGCAAAGCTAGGAGCCAGTAAGCGTAAACAATTGGTAGTGTTCGAAAAACCCCTGATCAAGTGAAAACCTTGCTAGGAATTTGTATATAGATGGACATATATGGTTATATATCTATCTATTCTAATATATAAAGGGAGCACACCAATTGGTGTCTTCCTAAAATTGTCCTGTGTATATTTTATTCTATTCCACAAAAATCCAATTGAAATTAATAAATTACTACTAACCCATTAATTATCTCAAAGGGCAAAAATGGAAAAAAAAATCCTATAATAAATACACCACGTTTATCCAACTGGTTCAGTTATTTTTTTCTCTAGGACTCTATCATCTTACGCTCCTTACAAATTATTTCTGATCAGGTGTGTATATTTTCTCTCTTCGTTCTGATTATCTTCGGCGACAATTCATTGTTGATCATCTACTCTAACATCTCCAACCATCTCTCTTCAATATAGATTATCTCCGGTCAGGTTAGTATATTTTTACCTGTGTATATTATCTTTCTAGAAATTTGTCTTCTCTCTTTTTGTCTTTTGTGCATATATAGAACCTTATAAATTATATTTCTTGGGTTTTGTCTTTGAGTGTTGATCATTGAAGCTATTTAATAATGAAACGGCTACCGAGCCAATAGGTGAGCATAGTAAAATTGCAGCCTATACTTTGACAAAATATTTTTGTTTCGAGATAGCTTAAACTTGAATTGTTTTCTGCCACTGCTTTTATTTAATAGGGTTTTTCTATTTTTTTGGTCATTCGCCGGAAGCTTATCGCTGAGATAAGAACAATAAACTGTTCGCAGAGATTATATTAAATAAAAAACTGAATAATGAGGACCCCTGTTGATATAAAAGTGCTCTTAAGGTGGAAAAAAATAAAAAGTATAGCTGTTGTTTGTTTGTTTTTCATAAATCTTGGCGAATGTTTGATTATTTGGTCTATTGCTTTCAATTATGTCTTTTAATTTTATTAATCATTTTCAATATTGAAGTGAGTTATCACTTAATCATCATTGTCAATATATTGAAACCATCTCACTTTTTGAGAATATCAGTATATAGAAACCATGCAATTTTAAGAGTATATGACTATGCAAACAAAAGGTTCAAAGATGAAGCCACAAAAATAATAGAAACCGGCAGCATGATGGAAATAGATGTTAAAAAAAAATAAACCTATGATGGAAATAGATGTTACAAAAATAATGATAACTTTATTTCCCCTCCCCCCTTTTGCTCTCCGTTAAAGAGTTTCATATTCAAGATTTAGCTCTGCCAACCAGTAAAAGATAATAGTGGAAACCTATGATTGAAAAATGTAGTGTGATGGAAATGTGTGTTAAATAAAAAAAATATGCTGAAATTCCGTTTGCAGGTTGTTCTCTCACCATTGGAATTTAGGGTGTAGGTTGTGTTCCTACCATTGATGCGTAGTGTTCTTTAGGGGGAAAGAGCATATTGGATCTTCTATTAGTGCTAACAGCTGCAGCTTGGCCAGCAAATCCATAAACTTGAGGTTTGAAACTTTCTGCTTGCTACATTTGTGAATCTCATGTTTTACTTTAGGTATTGTTTTTTTTTTTCCTTTTTGCTTCGAATGGATATTAATTTGAAGTTTGGAACTTTAAGCAACATTCTAAAAAAAAAAAACATTTTTTTGCTTTTCTAGGATTCCCTCTGTTCATTATACCTTCGGTACCTACTTGGTTTTTTTGCATATTCCATATTGTTCTCTTGCCATAAAATGAGATATTCCAATTGAATAAAACAAGGCATATCTATTAGAGGCATACAACGTGGCAAATCTCAAAATTATGGGAGGGCTGTGATTTCATTTATATATTTTCTAATAATTTAACATAAGAATTAAACTTTTGAAATTAAAGATGAAAAATTTCTTATGTGTTTGGTAATGTGTTTAACTTAAGTTCATTATTTCTATTTACTTAATCATCCTTTATTTACTATGAGGTGGATGCTTCTTTTTCCTTATACAGCTTGTTTGGAATATGAGGGAAGGGAAAGGAAGAAAAAGAAAATAAGAAAAATTATTTTCTCTTTCCTGATAGATTTTATAAATAAACTTATGGACAAATTGAAGACAAGAAGAGAGAGAAAATGCGTGTTTTTTTGCCTTCTTTCAACTGACATGCTCTGTTATGGTTAACTGCTTTGAGCATTTTAAATTATAACTTCAAGTGCAGTATCTAAATTGTTTCTACCTTAATCTTCCTTTTTCATCTCAATTTATAATATTATCCATATTGATACAATGTTTTTTTTTTTCATTGTATTGTCGGTCCTTTTATTATTTGCATTAATGTCTTAATTTTGTAATTGGAAATTACAATACAATACTAATATAGCATTCATGTTTCGTATAAAATAAGCCGAAAAGGTAATGGATTCAAATCATGAAGATGAAATTATGCATGATATACCAGAATCTTCAAATGCCAGACAAAATAGTGAAGGCAACTCCTCAGACGATCAGTTAAGACGAGTTAGAGAACAACGTCGTGAGTGGCAACGACGCCGCGACAACGTCTCAGCTCAGAAGCTGCTGCATAAGAAAGAGAAAGGAATAGAATATCATAGCAACTGTGCGCGCAAAATAGGACTCCTGAACAAGTTGCCCAACAATCAGAGCAACGACGTCTTAGACGACGAATACAAAGATTAGGCAATCACACTGAACAAATGCAGACTCCGTCACTAAGCAATCAACAAAGAGATAGGCGTCGCAATTATGTTAGGGAAAGAAGGGCTTCCCTAACCACTGAACAACGAGAACAACAATTAGTGAGGCGAAGATCAAACTATAGACAACAGCAATTGACAGGTACAAAAGCCAATTTGTACTTACAAAAACATTAAAGAATGAATATGACCAATTTCCGTAATTGCTTTTAACACAAATTATATTATTAGATTCAATGGTTAACTTTTTCAATGGATTTCCAAGACGGAGTCGATCTACAAACTTGAGGCATAGGCCTAGATCGTCTCCTTATCCTACCTTCAACTACCAAGGTGGGATAACAACGGTGGAGGCATCATCAAATATGCTAATTTAAGTTACAACTCTAATAGAAGGGTTGCATACTACTTTCGATCCACCTAATTAGTTTTAACACAAATTGCATTATCAGGATCAACAGCTAACATTTTCAATGGAGTCCCAAGACGAGGTCGATCTGCATGGCGTCGGCCTAGATCGTTTCCTCTTCCTCTATTGAACGACCTAGGTGGGTCTACAGTAGTGGACGTGTCATGACCAATACCAATTGAAGGTGTTATTTCACTAAAATTTTTGTATACCTAAATTATTTATTCGTACATTTCTAAAAACTCTCTTCCTTCATTCATGAGTTAAATTACAATAAGTACTGTGTGCAGGCATATCAACTATTATTTTTTCATTAACATATTCATTTCTGGTATAATGCTTTGTAACTTACATTTGCAGGTAACCTCCTTCGAGGAGTGATAAGAAGTAGTGTCCTACAAAATGTGAGGCCTTCGTGTCATTCAGTACCTTTACCTACCATTGTAGAAGAAGGTATTGAAAATGTGATTAAGCATATTCATGCAATTACAATTCAAGTTACATTCAAATATGCCTATAATAATCTATGCAATCTTATTATTTTATGAACTAATAATAGGCCCATAAGAAACAATCGAAATAAGATGTTTACCCCAATATGTACCTACCCATTCAACTTATGAGCATGGTAACACCAGTGGCTGCAGAGAAGAAATGCATCAACAAGTGTCGATTGAAGGTACAACTTAAATGCTTAAGTCATCTACTTTATTAAATCTATTAACTACCTTTTGTTTTTTTCCTTCTCATCATACTTTCTGAAAACTTATTCTCAATTCTCTCTTCTATTTTCGCCATATAAATGCGTGTGCAAATTTTAAATATAAAACAAGAAAAAATAGTAGTTATATGAATTTTGTAATTTGCACAAGTTCTTCCTTTACTTACATAAAATTCACCCCGAGTTATAAATTAATTTCAATGGTCTAACCTTTGTATTAATTTCAAGGGTATTGTACCTGTTCTTTCTTTACTTATATTATAGATGGAGTACACGCGATGCGTGTGCATTTCAATTTTAATAAATGTAAAGACAATTCATAAATAGTTTCAAGTATGAAACAATTAAATTGAGATATAACATAAAATATTAACTATGAATTTCTGATATTTATATAGAAGATGCAAATGAAACCAAAACTGATTACGTGGGTGGCCAATCAATAGACTTACAAGTAGTCGGTGTTACTTGGTCATATGGAAATAGGAGACATTACAATTGTGCAAGAGATTTTCATGAGTGCTAAGGAATACTAAGATTCCAACTACCAACACCCAGAACATGTCCACATTGCCAAGCACGACTATTCCTTCATGAGTCGTACGACATGTGTTGTAAAAATGGAAGAACTCGATTGCATCTAATACCAGCTCCAGCCGAGATGGTTGAACTTCTTTTAGAGTAAACTACAGAAGGTCGACATTTTAGATAGAACATTCGAGCCTACAATCATGTGTTCTCTTTCACTTCAATGGGAGTACATGTTGATGAACATCTAGCTAGGAGAACAAGGGGTGTGTACACTTTTCGTGCACAAGGTGCGATCTACCATAAGATTGGAAGTTTGCTACCCAACATAAGTGAAAGACCTTGATATTTGCAGCTTTACATATATGACATTGATCATGAAGTTGAAAATCAAATGTTAGAAAATGATGGACTACAAAGGGAATTGATTGAGAAGATAAAACATATATTGGATAGTCATAATCCATTTGTGAATATGTTTCGTCAAATAGCACAATGTACAGATGTTCACAACTTTAAGCTTAATATTAGAGAACAACCAT
This sequence comes from Euryodendron excelsum, assembly GCA_033060915.1. Classification (NCBI taxonomy): domain Eukaryota; kingdom Viridiplantae; phylum Streptophyta; class Magnoliopsida; order Ericales; family Pentaphylacaceae; genus Euryodendron; species Euryodendron excelsum. The sequence goes on from CM065386.1 coordinate 28,857,991, forward strand.
CTGATCAGCGTCAATACACTCTTCCTACTGCTTCTCAAGTTGTTGCAATTGTAGTCGGTGGGGATGAAGCTGCAAATATGAAAGGAAGAGATATTATGGTTCAATCTACTAGTTGTCGGCTTATTAATGTACAAGATGTTGCTAGCTTTTATGATCCATTGCAATATCCCTTATTGTTACCTTATGGTACTAATGGATGGGATGTCAATAGCCACAATGATACTGGAACGAAAGTGACATGTCGTGACTACTATGCATATATGTTACAGGTAAATTATATTAGTTTCAATTAATATTGAATTTCTTATTTTTTTAACACCTCATATTGCACTTACTGGCTATCAATATACGTCTGTTTAGATTCGACAGAATCATGAATCAACTCTTCTTCGTGGAGGATGTCTTCTAAAACAATATGTGGTTGATAACTTTGTCAAGATTGAGTCTCATAAGCTTAGATGGTTACGAGAACACCAGAATGACATACGAGCAGAATTATATGTTGGGCTCCAAGATTCCTTAAATACAGGCAGCAATTTTGCTGGTCTGAGTTGTTAACTATGTTCGTGAAAAAATTATTATTACAATTTTTTTTTTGTTTATACAAAATTCTAATGTTAATGTAGCCGAAATTGAATAGGTGACGTGGGACGAAGAACTATACTGCCATCATCGTTCATTGGTAGTCCACGTGATATGTACCCACGTTATCAAGATGCAATGGCTTTAGTCCAGAAGTATAGTAAACCTGATCTTTTCCTGAAGATGACATGCAATCTCCTCATGATCGTCCTGATCTACTTACTAGAGTATTTCGGTCCAAATTTGAGGAGTTTAAAAAAGACATTTTTGTCAAACATGTTCTAGGCAAAGTTATTGCATACGTGTATGTAATTGAGTACTAGAAAAGGGGTTTGCCACACTTGCATATCATACTTATTTTAGATGAAAATGATAAACTACGCACTCCAGATGATTATGATCACGTGGTAAGAGTAGAAATTCCAAACAAAGAAGAAGAGCCTGAACTTCATAATGCTGTTTTTACACATATAATCCATAGTCTGTGTGGTATGTATAATAAGCGGTGCCCCTGCATGAAAAATGAAAAATGTAAAAGAAATTATCCTAAACCATTTTCTGTTGTTACCACTTTGGGAAATGATTCATATCGAATTTATTGAAGGCGAGAAGGAGGGTCAGTTTCTTCACACAATAATGCACAAATATTGGTTGATAACAGCTATGTCATTTCATACAACCCATGGTTCCTTTTGAAGTATGATTGTCATATCAATGTGGAAATATGTTGCAGTATTACAAGTGTGAAATATTTATATAAATATATTTACAAGGGTCCTGATCGAGTATCACTTGAAATTCATCCAGTCCTCAACTATGACGAAATACATCAGTTTGTTGATGCAAGATGGGTTTATGCTCCAGAGGCATTATGGAAGATTTTCAAATTTCCAATGAGCCGAATCTACCCATCGGTCGAGCGTTTACAGATCCACTTACCAAATAGACAACAAGTCAGATTTTACCATTACTAAAACATCTCAGACATTTTGTCTAACGACCAATGTACAAGGACAATGTTAACTGAATTTTTTGAAACTAATGTTGCGAATGCTAGAGCCAACTGCTACTTATATCGAGAGTTCCTCCAACATTTCAGATGGCGCAGGGATTCAAAAGTTTGGGAAGAGAGGGTAAGCCATCATAAAGTTATTGGTAGGATTTACACAGTTTCACCGTATGAAGGGGAAAAATATTACTTACGAATTTTATTAAATCATGTAAGGAGCCCTAATTCTTTTGAAGCTCTTTTAACTGTTGATAGAATTAAGTACCCAACATTCAAGCAAGCAGCTAAAAAGCGCGGCTTATTGGAGTCTGATAATAGCATTCGAGAATCTCTAGCTGAGGCATCAACCACTCACATGCCATCTGCTCTCAGACGAATGTTTGTAACTACATTAATTTATTGTGAGCCAACGGGTGTTCGAAATTTGTGGGATGAATTCTATCCGTATATGATTGAAGATTATCATACTTCATTTTCCACAGATAATGTTTGTCTTATGAATAAACTATTGCAAGATTTGAATGCTTTGCTGATACAACATAATAGAAGCATATCTGAGTATGATCTTCCAAGTTTTTCTATAGATTTCAATGAAAATTCAGGAATTTCGAAGCTAATACGAGATGAGCTTTCTATTTCCATTCCTTTAGAAGATTTGAGTTCAATAGCTACATTGAACACTGATCAATTTTTTGCATATACTACAATTATGGGGGCTATTGAATGTAACTAAAGTGCAACTTTTTTTGTTGATGGCCTTGGAGGAACAGGAAAAACTTATTTGTATCGTACTGTATTAGCATCACTGAGAAGTCAGGGTCGTATTGCTATAGCTACAGCAACATCAGGTATAGCAGCTACCCTTTTACCTAGTAGAAGAACTGCACATTTAAGATTTAAGATTCCCCTAAATCCATATGCATTTCAGTTTGTGCAATTAGCAAGCAATTTCATTTGGCAGAACTACTACGGCGAGCAATAATAATTTTATGGGATGAAGCAATGATGACTTATCTTTATGCATTCGAAGCAGTGGATCGGAGCCTACGAGACATCACAGGTCTAGAATTGCCATTTGGAGGAAAGGTTATGGTTTTCGGTGGTGATTTTTGACAAGTACTTCCTGTTGTGCCCAAGGCCACAAGGGCAGAAACAATTGATGCATGCATTGCTAAGTCACCTTTGTGAAGAAATATTCAAATTCTTCGCTTAAAACAGAATATGAGGTCTATAAATGATCAAGAATTTTCAAATTTTCTGCTTCATGTGGGTGACGGAAATGAGTCTATCCTTTCTGATGATGTGATGTAAATTCTAACGCCGATGGTTATACCATGGGAAGATCACAACTCAATTAACAAATTGATTGAAGCAGTCTATCCTAACATCGTCAGTCATTCAACTGATAGCGCATATATGGTTTGCAGAGGTTTGGTAACTCCTCGAAATGAAAATGTTAATTGCTTGAACAACAAGGTGATTGAAAGATTTGAAGGACAAGAAAGAATATATCTCTCATTCGATAAAGTAGAAAATGACACTCAAAATTTATATCAACAAGAATTCTTGAATTCTATTGCTCCAGGAGGATTACCCCCGCATGAATTAAGGTTGAAGGTTGGTGCACCGATTATGCTTCTAAGAAATCTTGATCCAAGCAGCGGTTTGTGCAATGGCACCAAACTACTTTGTCGTGGTTTGAGGCAGAACTTTATAGATGTTGAGATATTATCAGGCCATTTCAAGGGTACCAGAGTTTTTTTTCATCGAATCCCTTTAAAGACCCCTGAGAATATAAAACTACAGTTTGAGATGACTAGGACGCAGTTTCCAGTTCGTTTAAGTTTTGCCTTAACAATCAACAAGGCCCAGGGACAAACAATTCTACATGTTGGTATTTTTCTTCCAGAACATGTTTTCAGTCATGGACAACTGTATGTGACATTATTGAGAGGAACATCACAACATACAATAAATATTCTGGTCAAAAAGAGGTTAATTGATAGACATGAAGGGGTGTACACAAAAAATGTAGTATACAGTGATGTTTTATTGCCATCCACTTGAGACGGTTTCATGTATTTAATTTGCATTCTTATATTTAAGAAAAATCTTTTGTATTATGTTTAATCATCATCATCATCATTTTTTCTCTCCAATTCAATTTTATTTATTTTGCATGTTCATATTTATCACCCATTTTAGAGAATAACAAATGTATATTCTATAATTATCAAGGAAAATAATTTAAACATCACATGTGGTAAGTTTATTTGTTAAATTTTTTTCCATCTACCTATGGTTAAAGTTTTAAATTTTTACTAACGTGTTAAATTTCTTTAATGATGTAGCTATACTTGAGAAATTTAAACAACCAGATACTTGGGATAGATTTCAAGATAAACAAGATTGTCCCAGTGATCCTAAAGTTAAAAAATAGGTAAGTTGAAGAGATTTTTAATTGCTTTCTATTGACTTTTGTAGTAATATAAAATGACAAAATATAAACATGCATATATTATGGATTCACTGATCACATATACATATATATATATATATATTAATAACTAATACAAATAAAACAGCTCTTGGTTTATTGTCCTGGTTGGGGGTCCTCAATTAAAGTTAATAAAGCCAAAGTTCAATGCCAAAAACAATTCGGGTATGAAAACTTATTAACAATATTATATCTTATCAATCTTATGATACAAAGATACCTAACTCCATTTTATATTTTTAACAGGAATTCCATTATATCCAAAATTGAGTATGATTTGACTGAGGTATGCATTACATTTTGTTAAGTGCTTCTGTTAAATATTCAATGCGCCATTTTAAAGGTAACAAGATACATAATTTTGAACTTTTGTAGGTAGGAATAAATTTTTGACGTTATCAATAGAATGAAGAGACGGCATTTTGGTATAACGTTTACTTGAAAAGGATTTGAGACAATTTAAAATGTTGATATATATATATATATACATTTATGTTCATCTCATAATTTTATTATAATGATTTCATCTCTAATTCGATAACAGTGGAAACCTACGGTATAAAGACAATAAAGATATAGAAGTGGTAACTCAACAACTTTACTTCTTAAACTTATGTAAAATATTACTGTTTTTAATTATATTCTCTCTCTCTCTCTTATTTATCGAAATGATATTTATTTTGATATTAAAAATTATTACACAGTTCTACAGCCAACGAAAAAGAGAAAAATTAAAAGTTTACAAAGACATGTGCAGAATTGTTACGAGGTAAATTATTTACAGAGGTATATATATACTATATAAGTTGTCAAAATCACTAAGTATATGTATTTTGATGTTATTTCAGATCTTTGGCAAAAAAAGCTGCAAAATAATTTCAGTAGATATGTATCAGTTGGCTTTTAAGTGGGACCATATCACATCTTATGGGGATGAAAGATATGTATTAGTTGGTGAAAATTCATGTTAAAATTCAGTGAGAAGGTATCATTCATGCTTAGTGGTTGATTTGTGTTTTATAATTTATTTTTCTATAGTAGTAGGCCTTACCATGAATTGTCTTTACATTTGATTCTTTTTAAAGATTTTAAATTCAAAGCTTATTCAAAAATTGAGTTGCACGCGCATCGCGTGTGCCCCCGCCTCTAGTACCAATTGATAGGGATTGTCGAATATTTCACGACTCGACTATAGTGTATAAGCATAACATCAAAATTTCTGTTCTGATTAGCAGAGACTAATCTACATGATTAGAATTATACCTTCGAGATCTCTCTGGTTTGATTCCAAATAACAACATGTATGAACTTCGAAATCTGTCTACTTTGATATTGAACAACAAGCAACAACAACAAGCACGAATTAACTGCTCGAGCTCAATCTTTAGACTTTTGTTGTATCCCTCGTACGCACCTTACTCCAGAGAGAGTGGGCTCATAGCTGCTAGAGTTATCTTCTTCACAAAACGTGTATCTCTCAATTATAAATAAGTGTAACCGTAGCCGCTCTTAGAGTGCATATATATAAAGGTTACAGCAGGGATCATAAGATTAGTATAACTAGAGCTTCCTACGCAAATAAGAATTCCTAATCCAACCAAGATTAATCATTATTTACGTAAATTATAATTCATATAACTAATTAATTATAATTGCACTCTTTGTCATACTAGAAATTATATTTTGAACTCCATATTATTAAAAACTTATTTATCTCTCCATGTTAAGATCACAGATACCCTTTTATTAAATTAAATTACTAACAATTAAATTTAATAGACTTATTTAATTTCTTGAGACATTTCACTTAATTTATTTGATATGTCGGATTCATAATCCACCTGTAGAGTTTGACATAATTAAAACTTATAAACTTCCTCAAGCAGGTATCATCAATCTCTATACAGGGACGTGGATTCCATCAATAATTAATATTCACCGTACATGTAATGTTATTGTCTAACTCACTGAGTTTATTGATCCACAAAGAATCTCACTCTTCTATGAATCAAAATAATAAATATTAAATGCACATGTCTATTTATTATATTAAGATTAAGAGAAGAATCACTCATAATAATCATGAGGTACTAATTTTTTTATATAATTAGTATAAAAATAATTATCTCAACACGATCCTGTTCAATATACACAAAGTGTACTAGTGCAAGGAGTTAGAACTATACTATTCCCCATAGCCAAGACAGACCTATTAAAATATTGTGCTACAGTCCTACTGATGGTATGTCTAGTTCCATCTGATACTGTGAACGATGAACTTATATTCCATAAGAACCGAAGATCTAATTTTTCATGTGTAAGCCATATTCTGCATACTAAATCATTTACTATATAAAATAAGCGACATACATGCATAATCATTAGATAAATAATGCAAGATAAATATTATTTACACAGATTCTTATTAAAATTAAATAACTAATTTTAATAAATATTAAAACTATTACACAAAGTATGTATTTTCGTATAAATCTCTAACAATTAATTATCAGCAACGTCGCCGGCGTCAAATTCAGGACTAAGAACAGAGCTACTAAGTGTTACATTAAGCAAGGAGCACATCTAGTTAAAAGGTACTCTGTTGTTTTATTTTATTCTTTAATCTAATTTTGTGCTTACTTTATTATTTTCTCTCAGCTACTCGGATTAATACTCTTGGGAGCTTTTCAAAATTTTAAGTATTTGAAGCTTATTTTCTTTATTGTCTCGATATGTGGTTGCGTTATCCATGTCCAAGCAAAAAAAAATATATGATATTATGATCTGCAGCTGGTTCCGTGAATGTTAGTTTTGTCAAGTGGTGTGTCTCTGTAATTTTTTTCTCTTCTCTAATTGTCTTTAAATGATTGGGTTTCTCGTAAAGAAAGAAAGAAAAAAAAAAGTTTCCCTATTTTTTAAGGAAATTGAAGATAGTTTGGTGTGCAATCATTCCTTTATCCGAAAAAATATTATATAGACTTTTATTTTCTCAATTGTATTGTTCACTATTATAGTTGAATAATGTTATTCAATCAAAAAATTCATTTGTATATAGAATGGCGTTGGCTAAATGAGAGCCTTGCACTATAACACAAAATGTCTACTTGAATGACTCTTAATTATAAAAATGACATTGTCACACCAAGTTGGTATAATTTTTTGTACAATATTTCTAAAAAGATAACATTTTTCTTATTTTTTTGACATTCAGGAGACTACACTCTTGAGCTCATGCAAGCCGCTGTCCACATTAATTATGTAAAATCATACAATTGCATGAATAATGATTAACTATAAAAGAGTGTGAGGACAGATTGAACTTTAGATCTCATATTTAATACAATTATTGCTAATATCTTACTGTATCCAATTTGCAGCCTAACTGATTCTTTCAGTATTTCTACCATTGTGTTTGGATGCCGAGAAAATCACACTTTTTACTCACACATTTTTGTTTTGTGTTGACAATAATTACTGATATAAGTGGTAAAACTAAATATATTCCTTTTGATTAGTTTGTGTATACATGTTTGCTATGATTTTATTAATTATTAGCAATGCCTGAAATTGTTTCTCCTTATTGGGTCATGTCTTTGCCTTTGCTCCATTTAATTTTTGAGTAAAACAAAAGCACACTTATCTTTTAACATTTAGAACTTATTTATTATTGACTATTTATTTGTGACACGAAAAAAAATTACACATGCATACCGTGTGCAACAACTACTAGTTACAATTATTTCTAGCTGGGAAGGCACCAAGTGGTCAAATCCGTTGGTCGAAAGCTGTGAAGGCATTAGAATGTTGTGTCTTTCCGAAGCATAAAAAAAAAATCAGAATTGTCGTTTGCGTTTCTGAAGCCTTTGATTGCAAAAATGCAAACATTTTTGAGGAGCTGAATTATAAATTGGTCTTGAATTTTAATGAGTCTCGTTTCTATTTCCAAATTTTATAGAGAACACATTTTTAAAAAAAGCAGGGGAAGAAAGGAGGGGGGATATGGCGGGGCATGTACAGAATCTATATATGAAAATTAGCCCATGTATTGCATTGATTCATTGAAGTATATGATGCTTGTCTTTATATTTTATTAAGTACATATTTTGTTAAGTGCATATATAATAGAGTATAGAATCTGCATACAATTATTTTTTGCACAATTATTCTGGTATTAATTAAATGTTATTAGATATGTAATTTAATTGAATGATAAGGCTAATGAACAATATTGTGAGGTGAAAATTGTTTGACACATTTGAAATGTTGCCACCAAACATTCTTCTTCCCTTAAAAGTACTTCTTATGAAGTCCTCAGTACAAAGTTTTTGGCGAAGGACTTTTAGCGACAGAAAGTCGCACCAAACGAAGGCTTCTTGCTTTTCGTTTCATAGTTTGATGGATAATTCTCGAATCTGTGATACACTATTTCCTGCGATTATTTAATCTGCATTTTTCTAGGCCCTGTCCGAATTGTTTGTCGTAGCATCTGTTTTCAAATTTTAATATCCCGAAAAACAAATGTGGCCTTAGTCCCATAGAAAAAGCTAATGGGCAACATGTGACTTATGTACCAATTTTTTTTTTTTTTTAAATTATTATTTTTGCCATCGACATTGCAAGAGTAGGATTATTATGTACCATTTTTCTCGCGTTAATAGGACCACATGTCGTGTAGTATTGTAAGAGTATGGTGGTAATATATACTTTTTGTTGCAAGCGATTAATTGAGCAGTGGTAAATGAAAGCCTAACATTTTATCCATGAACATGCATGCATGTGAACAGTTTGGGATCCAATATCAGTTCGCACGAATCATGATGGTGAACAGCTTAATTTTCACAGTTTCACATATATTCACGCACAATTAGCTCAAAATTTTGCAAATGGTGAACTGCCATCCGGTACGGGTAATGTGATGGATGGTAGGTATATTCACATCACATGTCCATAAACTATGTTATTTATTTATTATTTTATAACTACGATTGTTGTATTTGTATGTAATTAACTAGGATCTTATACGTAATGCACATGACATTTTCTAATGTGAAACAAGCAGGAATAATGGATGATATATATATATATATATATATATGTGGGAGGAAATTATTATCCTTGATATATTATTTAGGGGGATCCATGTTCTATTAATTGGCTTATTAGATAAATCATCATGAATGGGTTTGCTCTATTTCACGAATTCATTCTCACCAACCAACTCAGAAAATAATTTTTCAAATTTAATTTCATTCGTCTAACCATTTCACCTCACTACTACTAGAAACATGCATGCCCCTTATCCTAGTCCTCGCAACGGGTCCCTTCCGTGCCAGGTGTGGGTCCATCGATGAGGTCGGGAATCGGAATCTTTTACCTAGCAAATAGATAGAATCCATTTTGTAGTATTGTAAGGGGGAGAGAGAAGAGTGATGTAAATAATTCCTCCTCTAAACACTTACAAGTAGGACGCACATTAAATAAGTTCATGTGGATGCCACTCCATTTTCATCGAGCACTGATCCTTTCTTCTTCTCAACCCATGCATCATGACCCGGGAACCAGACCCATGCATCCACAAAAGCTAAACTCCGCCTCTTCACCTTCAGCACAAACTCCCCATCAGCTCCATTTCCAACCAGCCACTACACGTAACATGGCCGAAAAGTTATGCCAGTCACTAGGGTTCTTCCTGTCTTCGAATCCTTCAAGGAAGGTGACTATATATGCCCTATTAGCACTATGCTTTGCTTCTCATCGATCTTTATACTGATCCATCAGCTCTCTTATCTTTGTGCTTTTACTCCCCAAAGCCCCAACAGTTTTGGGGCCTCTCTCTCTCTCTCTCTCTCTCTCTCTGTGGGGATGTAAAAGAGTATTAAGTTTTGTGATCCATCAAAAGTGGCGATTTTTCATTCTTTCTCCACTACTCAATACTCACTGTTTTATTTTTATTTATTTATTTATTTGACGTCCAATTCAATCACTCACAATTGTTGGAACCCTTCATTAGTAGCAAATGTATTTGGAAATTAATAAATTTTTTTATAGGCTATTGCCCTATTAATTTAATAAAAATATAATGAAATAAGTTTTTATCTTAGCCCACCTCTTTGCAGCTTGAGATCCTTACATCTATCCACATAAAGTTCTATATCATTTATAGTTTATGGGTTTTGATCCATGTATCACACTTCTTTTTCTTCAGTTGGCATATTTAGTGGGCTAATTTAATATGATTTACATAAGAACATATTACATCATAGTAAGTTTAAAGATCAAAGGTCTTTGAGCTCACATAACAGCCTAGTGATCGGACCCTTGGTTTTTCAGCTCATTATTTGAGATTTAAACCCCGGCCCTCTTTTCAGCCTTCAGCCTCCCTTCAACTTTAAAATTAAAAAAAAAAAAAAAAAAACCCTTCTACAAAAGGTTGAATTTGATTCCATGACTCACATCAAATTTTCAAAAAAAAAATTTAAAATAAGCCACATGTATCAAAGGAACCATGAATTTGATGTGAGTCATGGAATCGCTGTTTGCGCCATAGCTTACGCTTGAGTGGGTCGGGTCTACTTCTTGCCCGTATGAGATGTGATCCACCTTACATGGTCCAAAAATACATAATTTCATACTCCTTTATAAAACAAAATTTGACGCGCTATTTTTAGGCAATAAAATAATCATTTGCCCGTAAGTGATGGAACCCCCATATTTCAGTTATTTTTCTTATAACTAATTTTAGTGTGAGCTCGGGAAAGGATATGCCTTGTGCTAGTTTTGGTTCTGGTATCCTCAGTAAGTATAATTTATCTTTCTAAGATTGTACATTAAATGAATTTTTCATGAACATCTCGAGATTAGCCCACCAATATAAGTGTCTTGTTCATGTTTGTTTATTTAATAAACAAGGTATTAAAATTTAATTTTAGAGTTGTCTTGTAAATGAGCGGTGCATAAGAAATGTTTAGAATTTCAGTACTTAGAAAATTGTGTTGTGTTTAGTCAAGTTAAGCTTATAATGAGTATGATTGGCGAAGGTTGTTAAATCTACTTGTTGATATTTATGTTGATCTGATATTTCTTGTAATTGTTTTCTATTTTGTTCTTACTGTTTGATAGGCATGTCAACAATTTATTTTGTCTCATGAAGATAAGACCCGCTCATAATTTTTAATATTGAAAAAAAAAATTAAGGAGAATCAAAACATAAAACATAGCTCAAAAATATATGGGAAATAAATAATAATAGGTGACACAATAACACGACATGTATATGAAAATTTACTATAAATCTTAAAAATAGTAAGATAGATTATTACAATCCTTTCATAACCAATTAAAAAGTTAATGTTGAACAATTACATAGTATTTGTTGAAAAAAAAAGATTTGAAACAATGCAACGATAGTAAAAACAATGAGAAATGAGTTTTTAAAAAGTATTTTTTAGATTTTTTAAAAGTTTATTAGAATTTTTGCAATGTTTCAAAAAATATTTTCTAAAATTTTTTCTTAAAATTTCGTGATCTATACACTGAGGTTCATAGATGATGTCACTGAGATAGAGAAACTTTTAATAAAAGGGTTGTGAACTTATCAATCTCTTTTAATGAATCTTTGAAAAATTAAAAAAGGCGATAAAAGGAAACAGAAAAAGGGAAAAAAAAATTAAGAAACAGGAAAAAGAGAACAGATGAAATAACGGATGGAGAGGGCATTTTCGTACTTACAAAATCCAGCAACTTTTGCTTACCTATGCAAAACCCTTGGTCTTGTACCTGCTTAAACCTCTCTCGCTCTGTCTCGCTCTCTCTTCTGATTCTGAGCTTGAACTGAGAACTCCCATGGCGGCTTTTGAGCTCCTGCTCCCTCAAGCTCGCCGCCATTGCTTCACAAAATCTTCTTATCAACTCTTTCTCCTCCTTCGCTCTCCTTCACCACCATCCTCTCCATTTCTAGGGTTCCACAGATTACTCTGCTCATCATCCTCATCCTCATCCTCATCCTCATCCGTCCCTGAAGGGCCTGAAGCAAACCCCCCAGCAGAGACTCGATCCGGCGAACCCACAAGAAGACCCCAATCCCCACCAATACAAGCCGTTTCATACCCTGTAAAACCCAAAGACCCATCCCCACCACAGCAAGACACTCCTCAATGGACACTATCGCCTCGACGAACACGAGAATCGAGTACTGATTCGTACAGGCCGATAAATGCTGAAGCTCGGGCTTGGACTCGCGAGGACATTCGGTATGTGAAAGACGTTCCGAAGATATCTCCGGTCTCGTACCCATCTCGGGTGGCGCCGCTGCCGGAGGATAGAGTGTCTGCTTCTGGCGAAGGAGAGGCGAAGGAGGAGGAAGCTGCGAAGGGGGTGGAGAAGGAGGAGGGTTATATGCAGTTGGAGAGAGAGAGGAGGAGAATTGAGGCGGATAGGAGAACTAGGTGGGGTTTTAGGGTTGAAGAGGAGAGGCTTCCATTTCCGGCGCTGATCAAGCAGGAGCATAAGAAGGAGAAGGCTATTTTTGATCTCCAGGAGGCAATTCGACTCGTGAAGGTCGGTGCTTGCTTCTTGCTTTCTCTCTTTAACGTTGTGTATGATCTTTGATTCATTGGTTGATGGTATGATTTATGGAGTCATTTCTGTATTTGTAATTCCTTAGGTATTTTCCCATTCTTTACCTGCTTGAGTACTGAAAACCGTGTGTAAGGAATTAGTTCATGTAGATTACTCACTGTCATTAGATCCTTATGAAAATCCTCTTTCCGATTTAAGTTCCAAGTGGAAAAAAATTCTAGACTTTTTCTATGTTTATTTGCCAGAAAAGTCGGGAACTAAATGGAACTAAACTTCTTTGAGAGTATTTTTCAAGATAGAATTCTGTATTTACAAAGTGTTTGACCGACTTATTGGGAACCACATGAATAAGATCCTGCATCCATTTAAATTAAATAAATGGACGGTTAGACATTTCGAGGTTGGTGGTGGTGGTGGGTGGCGTGATTAGAGGTTTGAGGTTGGTCGAGTTGGTAAGGAATCCATTTCCACCTCGTACTCGTCTTTGTAGATAGTGCCATTATCTTTTGTGATGTGGAGGACGAACAATTGAGTTATCTTCGATGTGCGCTTCTGCTTTCAGGCAGTGTTTGAGCTTTGAATGTGGGTAAAGGTGAGCTTATCCCCGTTGATGAGGTCTAGGATATCCATGTTTTAGCCATGAGTATGGGATTCTTCCAAGGCCTTCTATAGTGGGGGACAATGTAGTTGAACATTTTGGCGGGATGAAAGAGGCAATATCTTTCAAAGGGAGGAAATCTGACTCTTATTAAAAGTACCTTGTCTGGTCTCTTTACCTACTTTGTGTTTATTTATACCACCTGTACTTCAGTGGTTAAGAGATTAGAGAACTATAATGATTTTTTCAGTGGGAGGTCTTGGTGAAGAGTTAAGTACCATCTTGTAAATTGGAAGATGGTTTGCAATTTGAAGAAAGAAGGTGGCTTGGGGAGCCTTGGGATATATGCTTTTGAAGTTGGGAGCCGGTGGAGGTGGGTGGTGGAATGTATGTTTGGCTTTGATGTAGGCGGGTAGACATCTAAAGAGATTAGAAGCTCTCATGACCGTCTGATAGATATTGGGTTGGTCTGTGGTGTGGGAGGCTCCTTTGTCCAAGATTTTCCTAGAGCTATATAGTATCACGACTACAAAGATGCTTTGGTGTTGGATTATTCGAAGTTTACAAAATTGGGAGTAGTGTGGGAATCTTGTTTAGGATTGGGAGTTAGACACGGTTGAGGATTTCTTGAAGCAATTATACATTGTGAGAGGGTCAATGGCAGTAAGGGACATGACATATCCTGCACGGTAGTCAAGTGGTTAAGGGCGAACCGTGGGACACTAATGATGAGAGGTTGAGTCAGTGCTGTTCTTCGTCATAAGAAAATAGGGTAGGGGAGATGAGTTGAAATGGAAGAATATGTCAGGAAATTTGTTGAATCATTCAATTCTCTCATATGTGGCCAGAATAATTTGGGGTTCCCACCAAAGTTCATTTTTTTTTATTATTTTTGTTTGGACGATGGCTTTGGATGCCACCCTTACTATTGACAATTTGGGTAAGAGATCTTTTTGCCTAATTTTCATTGCATGTGCAAACAATTGGAGGAGTCAGTCAATCATTTTTTAATTCATTGTGATGTTGCTATAGTTTTATGGAGTTTGTTACTTTCTCCTTTTGGAGCTAGTTGAGTAATGCCAGCTTCTGTTTTACAGTTATATGATGGTTGGCCCTATAGGTGAAGAGGGTTAAGAAGGCATGGATTGTCGCTCCTATGTGCTTTATGTGGTGTGTTAGGAGAGAGAAATTGACATACCTTTGAAGATGTAGGGACAGGTACTCAACTTAAGCTAACCTTACCTTGGTCAATTTGTTTTGAGATGGAGAAGTTTTATGACTTCTATTTTTTGTCGGTGGATTTTATAGATTGGTTAAATTTTGAGGAGGGTTTATAGCTTCTTTCCCTTTGATTTTTTTTCTTTTTTATATCTCTTATTTGGTTAATATAAGGAGTAATTACAACAACAACTCGTAAACTATGACTCAGTATCACTAAACCTCGTAAACTCTAAAATGTAACTCATTGGCCCCATAAACTATCAATTTGTATCAATTAACACCTTCTGTTGGAATATATTAGTAATATGTTAGGAGAGTAAATAGAAATTTGTTATGTGACCTGCATATGTTCACAAAAGTACGATTTTATACATAAATTGACATTCTCTTTTTATAATAATTGTTTAACAACTAAATGCTCATTGAATTGCCCCTATATTTACATCTCATTCCAGGGTTATTTCAATTATTGGACAATTATTATAATAAGAGATGGTCAATTTATGTATAAAATAATACTTTTGTGAAGATATGCAAGTCACATAACAATTGTTCATCCATTTTCCTAACGAATTGCTAATAGAAGGTGTTGATTGATATAAATTAGTAGTTTAGGGGGTCAATGAATCATGCTTTAAAGTTTACGGAGGTTTAGTCATACTGAGTCATAATTCAGGGATGTTGTAATTGTGTTACTGTAATACTCTACTACCTTAGCGATTTACATTTTTAGAACGTCGTTCTGAAATACGGTACTCTAGTATTCTCAAACTGTGAATTTAGCGATCTAATGCGATCCCTAATTTTTTTTCTATTTATTTCTTTAAAGGTCACCTAACGAGGAAAAAAATCAAATATAATGAACTAAACTTTAGGGAGAATGGAATTTTGGCATAACAATATGAAAAAATTGGGCCATAGTACTCCTAGAATGTGTTTTTTAGATGATTAATTTGAAAAAAACTTAGATTATATATTATTAAATGTCTAATTGTTGAAAAAAATTATCTTAGAAGTACCTTAATTCTAATAGTATAATTTATATAAGTCTACCTCTAGCGTACCATATTTTAGAACATGTGGCGTATCACGTTCCCGTTCCATGTACCTAAACAATTTGAGTTCCAGGTAATATAAAGTTGTAATTACCCCTTAATATAATTATATAGTTACTCATAAAAAAAGAACAAGAAAAATAGCGGGTTTAATTGGATTCGAATCTAGGAAGTACGGACACTCTTGGAAGGCTGCCGTCCGCATGTCCGACACGTGTTGGACGCGTGTCTGACATGGAAGGCTGCCGTCCGCATGTCCGACACGTGTTGGACGCGTGTCTGACACATGTCAGACACGCGTTGATCTGTGTCTTGCCTTTTTTTCAACTTTTTCTTTGCTGGACACGCGTGTCCATTTTCGGACACTTGTGGGACAAAACTGTCAAAGAAGAAGAAGAAGAAGGGGCAGTGGGTGGCAGATGGGGCAGCAGCAACAATAGAAGAGGAGCAGCAGTGGCAGCGGCAGCGGCAACAGAAGACTTATCTGGTCTTTGCCCCTCTGCCTCCAGATCTGCCCCTACACTCCTTTTTTTTCCTTTTCTTTGCTTTTTTTTTTTTTTTTTTTTTTAAGTTTTGTGTGCACAGGATTGCAGCCGCCGCTTCTTTCTTTTGCGTAGTGTATGTATGTTGTGCCCTGATATCTAATGGGCCCATTTAATGGGCTACTGTTGGATAGTTGAAAGATTATTTTGTTCTTCAGAAATGATCTCTTAGGCCCAATTTAATGGGCTGTTAAATGATGTAACATTGGGAGATGATCAATTAAAAAATAAATAAATCCAAAAGAACTAAATAACAGACTCTCTAAATTAAAATTACTTTAGTACTATTTTCATTATTTATGAGTAAATAAATCACAAATAAAAAGATGTACAAAAAATATTTTATTGCCATATAAAAATATTAAAAATTATATAATTTTGCCGTGTCCCTACCGTGTCGTGTCTTGCATTTTTTTAAATTCCAACACGTGTCCGTGTCCGTGCTTCTTAGATTCGAATATTTTTCAGATTGAATCTACTTAGTTTCTGCAATTAGTATTATTATTTTTTAATAAGTACCAAAATGAGATCTGTTGCTGTTATGCAACTGGGTTTTATATTGGTCGGACTTGATCTTAGTCCTTGTAGTCACACATATTACTTTTTTGCTCATAAGTACTTCTGCTGAACATTTTTCTTTGCTCCCTGAAAGTTTCTTCCTTGCTAATTTCTTTGATTCATTGGAGTGATTTTTCAGGCTAATGCCAAGGAAACTTTCAATGAAACTGTTGAAGTACATGTAAATCTTGGTGCTGAACTACGTCGAACAGACCTGGTATTTGCTAATTTATCTTTGGAAATTATTCACTTATGTCAAGCTTCATTTTTTTATTTTTCTGCTTCAAATCAAGCGTTATTCTAGTATGGAATTGGGGTAGTGTGAGCTGGATTATTTGTTTATTGATGTCAAATTGACATCCTAAAAAATATTGTGCGCAAATATTGAAAATGTTGGTAATGATTCAAGGTGAAGAAAGGCTGGTCAATGGCCAAAGACCACTGTTTTGTTCATATGGGGGAAATTATGTTGCCTTAATAGTTCTTATGTTTTGTTTGTTGCGTTCAAACTTATTGCACTGGTTGTACTTGTTAAATTGCTTCTGTGCTTATAGTTATGACCTAGGTTCTATTGGGGCATTTGCACCTAGGCATGTTGGCATTGTCGGAAGGGGTGTTGATATACTTTGTTGCTAACCTTTCACAATTTTTAACTCAGTCACTATTATTGGTAGTGATGATTGCATAGTCCAACTAAGTTTTTTTGTCAAAGGGTGCCTTTTTCTTTATCCTCTTTTCTTTTGACATATTAATTAGCAATTAGTAAGAACAATGACTGTAGGCACTTGCTCTAAACTCGGTTTTGAATCTACAACACTATATTATGCTTTTGCTATTACCTATATTATGGTTATGGATGAATGCACAGGTGATCAACGTATTTCATGTGTTAGGCCTTTGGTAGTTACGCTACTGCCCGGTTATGGCCCTTAATCCACATAGGATGGGGTTTGGGTTGTGACAGCATGTCACATGCCTTTGTCGTAGTTTGAAGTTGTCTTTAGGTGGAGAATTTGGAGATCACTAACTCTCTAAGACTAGCTAAGGTGCAAGTCCTCTGGAAGGAGGATTGAGAAGCACCTTCACGAACCTTCCACCAAGTGGAATGACCCCAAGGTTTTGCGAGTGGGTTACAAAGTAGCTCTCAGTTGCTCCATGACTGTGGTATCAACCTCAAGGGAGTCCCTATGCCTGTTCTTGGCCTAGGCTAGTATAGTAGCATCATAGTGCCATTAGAAATAAGGGACTATGAGGTATTGGAGTGACCAGCTTAAGTTGAGAGTCACTCGAACTAGTGGAGACACATGTGCGAAGGAAGTTTGCTGTAATGGAGAATTTAAAAAAAAAAAAAACTCATCAAGGGAGAACCCGAGCACAGAAGTGTATCTGATGTGCTTCTTGGAGATTGTCCCTTTGAGCACGTAGGCCTGAGGCTAGACATGGTGTATATAAGCCTTGGGTGGCAACCATGGAGAGGAGTGCTCGGACACAGGTGGGCATACCATAGGTTTCACATGTCAATTCATGAGGTTAACTCATGGGGCCCAAGTACTTGAAGATGGTGACGTGGCGGTGTGGAAGGTGGACCGATGTACCTACAATTTACTTGTCCAGAGACTATCAAATGGCCGTAAATAAAATTAAACTCTCAACCATACCTCTTGGTATTGCTTAATAGAAAATCTATCTTACTCTCAAGGAACATATTGTAGAAATCTGTGGTCTAATGACAAATTCAAGATTTAAAAATTGTTCAGCTTTGAGATAATTTGTGATTGGAATGTTATTTGGGAAAATATTGGTACCAGTTTGGATAAGAATTTAAGAAAATTTTGATTAAAAATGAAATATTTATTGAAATTTTAAAAAATATATGTCCTCATTTTATAATTGTCTTGAACAAGGGATTACCCGTGCCTTTGGCACTCCCTAACAAAACTTGATCCTTCATGCATTCAGTAGTGGATCCCATTTGAGTTTTCAATCAAAGAGAGAGAGGTCTTTTCACCCTAGTGGGGTTTAACTAAACTGGCTCGGTTCTGAGAGTACTATGACCCCGACTCTGTTTATCTATCCCTTTCCCGACTCAGTTAAGGAGGATATCTAACCCAACTCTTTGAATCTCTGACTAAGCCTGTTCCCAGAGTACTGCTTGCTAACTACACACAGATAATGAATTTGGCCTATATCTCTGTATCCTTCTATATTAATTCAAAAAACAAGTTGTGTGTAGGTTATCATTTGCAAGACTTAGAGGCAAACCCCACAATTAATAAAGAAAGAAGAAGTAAAACTAAACCCATAACAGTTTCGAAAGAAGGTAGAAGCTAAGTATGCCAATTTTATAGATTCCATATTAAAAGCAGAGCATAAAAATTGCTGCAATTAAAAACCCCAGATAAATAACATCAACAAACACTCATCTCACTTCTATAAATTCTTGAACTAAGTATGATAAAAAATACACAATTTGAGAACCCCACAATAGATAGTGAAATAATGTAAAATTTACAACTCTGCAAACACCTATATTAAAAAAAAAAAAATTTACAACTCTACAAACAAAAACAAAAAGTCAAAGAAGTCACAAATCCCCAGCAGCAGAGCAGTTGATTTGTGGTTGTTTTGGAAGTATTAGGATGTCCATAAGAAACTAAAGAACTACTTCGACTACGATTAGCATGAATTTTCTTCTAATCATTACAGTGTACCTCTAACTGCAGCAGCGTGTCAAGGAGGAGCCAATGCTTCTGTTTGAGCAGCACAGCAAAACTCATTTCCCAGAACATGCTCACTGTTCTGGAGAATTGGGTCTCCTGGTAGTGGTTTGGGCAAGAGAAGGAGAGAGTTGTGTAAGGCGTGGCCGTGGAGTTCAGAGAGAAAAAGTGGGTCTGTCAGGGTGAAGGTGCTGCCATGGGTGTGTGCATGCTGTCCTGGAAAGAACTACTTTCTTGTGCAATGGCTTGACCTGCTTCCCCTTGTAGCACAATACCAAAAAGAAGAAAAACAACCACTACCAAAATAATAGTTGCAATAAATTAGCCAATATACAATAACATATAATTGGTAGATAGATACTCAGATGACCAAAATTTTCTAGTGATGCATTTGTTGTTTAGCAGAAAGTGTAGCATTCCTAGCACAAAAAAAGAAAGAAAAGAAAACTGCAAGGATATGTATTTCATGTACTGCCTAATGAATCATGAATGTGGGATAAGTGGGAAGAAGCATCTCGTCTTTTAGATAGCAAAAGTATAATGTTGAAGGGATTCATAGATTTTTGTGGAAGCATGTGCAGGTCTAATATTGGCTATCATTCATAAATTATGACTCCAGACAGGCCAACACCTGAACAGTTCCAACAGTTTAACCGTCCCTCAGTGGCCAGTGGTAATCTTTCTCTTCACTCCTCTTTGATCACTCTGGTCACTTCTCCCCCAACACCTATTCGTTGTTTAGAACTTGGCTTTTGAATTTGTTTCAATGATTCTAGAACCGACCCATATAAGGTTATACATATTATTCTACTGGAGCCGTCCAATTCAAATCACATTTAGACATGCAGAAATGCCATTCAAACATTAGGTGAAGAATTGGAACATGCAGTCCTAATTAGCACAATAGTGCTACCGACCAAAGAGGAAAAAAAAGAACCGGAACAGAGAAATAGAAGAACCATTATACAATAGCATATTATCTACTAATGTCATTTCAAATTCCCTTTATTTCGATTTTCTTAGCATTTTTAATAAAACCATACCTGTCAAAGGCAATTTGTTCAATGCCAGTAGTATTTGTTTTCTTAAAAAGCTTCTAAAAAGTGCAACAAATGGATCCATCTAGATGGGTGATCTACCAAATGTTAAATGATACACATACGTTGAAACTAACGTAAAGTCTTCTTGTGGCAAACAAACCTTCCTTTCTGTTTATTCTAGTGCAATTTTTTTGTAGGTCTTCTAGGCATATTTAGAGTAATCCAAGGTCACAACAACATTGATGATGCAGGTAATGAGGCAGCTGAGTGTCACATAGTGACCAACACTACATCAAAAATTTCTAAAGTGTGTATTAGACATCAAGAACCTCCCCATTATGTTCAATGCCTAAGCTATTGTCTCATGAATAAAAACCATCAGCAAAGCGATATATGCCAGAGTAGGTTTTTTTTTTATTTATTTTTTCAGTTTTTTTAACTAATATATGCCAGAGTAAATAAGTTAACCTTTTCTCCATTAACATTATTTTTCTATTCTATAAGTTGGCTCTTATTTAATGAAGTAGACTAAGAAATTCTACATAAATTTACATAATTCGGAATACATAGATGATAATAGTAGTTGAAAAAATGACTTCCATCATCCAAAAAGCAAAGGAATATTGGAAAAAATCTGAGTTGGCTTTCTTACCTTGTGTAAGAAGACTGTAAGGCCCAAAACTTACACTTGCTTCAAATTGCAAACTTACAAAAGCCCCAAGTTAAGAAACACAGTACACAATGGAAACCTGCAAACATTCAAGCAGGAAATTACAAAATAAAAAGGGTAAATAAATATTCTAGTAAACAGTTAAAAGAACCTAAAAAAGCAGATTTTGCAGACCCAGTTTGTTCTGCATTAATTCCCCCCCCCTCCCTTCCTTTTAGTTGAGTGACTATTTCCCATTAAAACTTGGGAATCTTAATTAAAGCTCTTAAATTAACTTTGGAAAGATACTCTGTCTAAGGAGATGGATTTGAAATTGAACTCCAAAATACAAAGGAAATGGTAAATGCATAACTAAATAACAATGCTCACAGCAAAACCACACATGCAACCAATCACACAATCAAACTCTAATGGCCAAATCTCTCCACAAATGGCTGAAACAATGGCCAAATAGAGTCCATCTTGGGAAAAATTCACTATTTCTCCATTTGTTTTGACAGTAAATAAGATGTACATTGATTTCCCTGAAACCCTAGACAAAAAAAATTAGAAGACATTCTAAGGATTTAGAAAATGCATACTTGTTTCAGGGGGAGGGGACCTTCGGCTGAAGAAGAGGGGGCTGCGAGAGGCATAAGGATCTATGGCCTCCTTGGGCTATAGCCTTTACTTTGTGTCTTCTATATATGGTGTCTTGAGCTAGAGTCTTCACTTTGTGTCTTCTATCTATGGTGTCCTTCAGCTAGAGCCTTTACTTTGTGTCTTCTATATATAGTGTCTTAAGCTAGAGCCTTCACTTTTTGCACACTTATCCACATGCACCCAAGAGCTTAATGCACTGACCCCATTAGTTCTCTCACCCAGTCTCTTCCTTTCGCTCTATCACCTCACTGTTACTTTTTTCTCTCTCCCATCACCTCCTCTTTATTTTCTCGTTTCCTGTCACCTTTCCCTTACTTCTCTCCTAGGAAACATGGACATTTCGTTGGAGGAGCCGTACCCGTGTCGGACACCAACACGCGTTCGATTTTTTTTATTATTTATTTTTATTTAAATCGGACACTCCATGGACATGGTGTCACGATCCAAACCCCTTCCTATACAGGTTAAGGGCCATAACTGGCTATAGTGTGGCTACCAAAGCCTTAACACATCAAATAGGTTGATCACCTGTGAATTCATCCATAACATTGATAATAGCGGAAGTATAAAATAGTTCTTGTGCATTCAAACTAGTTTCAAAGCAAGTGTCTATATTTCCAGCACATCTTAAATCAAACCATACACATAGGGTTTATACAAACCATTTGGCCTATCCCAAGGTCATACAAAACTAATATATACAAGACTTTGTCTCTCAACTATCCATATAAGGTTGGTAGCTTGAAATATAGAACGCTTTTCTTCACAAAGCAAGCATTGGTTTCCACGACATCATATTCAAGCATGCTTCCAAAAAAACATCTCCATGCATGGTCCTATTTCTAATTCTTGAAATGTTAATCAACAGTATGAGCCAAAGCCCAGTGAAGGATGTAAATACAAGGAATATTCTCAGTTAAACTATGGACAACTTATAAAATATTGCTACTCAAAAAGCATAATATAAGAGTAATAGCTTTTCATACTTCAAAATAAGCTTCACAACTTATCATGATTCACACTCCTTGGGCACAACAAGCCGAAACCTATAATTTGATTCTCACACATGTAGAATCCACAAAGAACAGTGTGGCCCTTATGGGATGACTCCCCAAATACATAAAACGGCTTATTTTAAGTCTACCGAGTTAGGAGCTCCCAAGTGTGGCACATAATACATTTGAAACACATCTTTAAGCATTTCATAAGCAAAAGAGTCCCTGGAATTCAAATCTCATTACAAAATATATCATTTCAACCAAATGCATATCATTTGTAGTTCAACATGCCAAAATAAGCATTTGTAGGTAAATTAAGTTGAAATGAATATCTCCAACTATCTACAAAACTCACCTCAAGTCTTTAACGCTTAGAATCCCTCTTACTTCTAAGGCTTATTTTCAAGTATGCAATAGTTGATTTGCATTTAACTCGATTCAAATGCAGTAATTCAGCCTAGGTAGATTCGGTGACCCAATTTCAAATGGGCATATCTCCCTCATACAGACTTGGATTTCAGTCTATAACCTATCATTGGAAAGGTATGGAAGTCTAGTTTCTAATGGTTTTGGTTTCATTACAAAATTCAAAGTATTGAAAGAGATATGACTAGAATAGTACAAGCTGGTCTAATCTGAATTTCTGATCATTGATTAATCTTGCATAAAATCCACACTAAACTACTAATTTAGGTCTCAAAATTCACAAGCTGGTCTAATTTTAATTTCCAATCATTGATTAATCTTGCATAAAATCCACACTAAACCACTAATTTAGGTCTCAAAATTCACATTAGAGTCTTAGAAAGTCTCATGCAAAGCCTTTAAAAGTATTAATCTTGCTCACATAAATCTCTCAATAACATCATGTCAAGTCATCCAAATAAGGGTTTACTACTCTTAGGTTTTTCTCCAATTTTCATCAAAGCTACATGCAAATATTTTCTTAACTGTGTTTTATTCTAACTAGAATGAAGAAATCAAGTTTAGAATAAGAGGTTATACCTTCGTTTTAAGTCTTATGCAATTCCCCTTTGATTTTCTTCTCCTCTTTTTTTCCCCTTATTTTCTTTCACTTTCTCTCACTTTCCTTCTCTCCAAACACAAATTCTGTACAAGCAGCTCTCTCTCTCTCTCTCTCTCTCTCTCTCTCTCTCTCTCATGTTAGAAGCACGACACACCCACACACACACATACAAACATACACACACGTCTTGCAAATTGCAAGGCAACATGGCTAAAAGGGACACTGGTCCCTTACATAAATGGGGAGGAGGTCCCACCTAATGAGGTGTCACTCTCTCAAACTAACACTCATTCTTCCAATTAAGCATGATTAAGGACTAATTAATCAAGGTTTAAACTAATTAATATTTTCTTAAGTTAATTATGCTTAAGCTTACTAATCTCCGATTAGACTAATTAATCACAATTAAGTCTAATTAATCAAAAATCACTTTTTACAAACATATAGTAAAATACAATTAACATTAAATTAAGCTAATTAAGCTTCTTAATTAGAGTGTTTGAACATGTCTATAGTATCAAAATTCAATTCTAGCCGGTTATGAAAAATCTCTCATCAAATATATATGCACTCATGCAATTTCAACTCAATTAGTACTCAGGACATACTTAGTTATAACCTAAGCATAATTAAACACGCATAGCACATAATCAAATGCATAAAATAGAATGTGAAGGTCTGGGGTGTCACACACGCCTTGGACACGCGGGTCTCATTTTGGACACTTTAGGGACACAGTAGGGACTCAACTATAAATTTTAAAACTAAAAAATGAGGTTTATTTTGTTAATAAGAAACTTTAAAATCTAAAAATAAAGAAAAGGGGACATATCTTTGTCAAACCAAATTGATTGTGCGAGAGAAAAGCCCTAGTCTGATGGATCGAAGAAGAAGAAGATGTATGTTACTATCGGTGGTTAATGTGTTTTGTGTTTTCTTTGTGGATATTGTACTAGATGATGATGGATGGTTGATAAAGTGTAATGACATTTTAATGTCTTGGGTAGTTTATGACTTTATAATCTTATGTATTGATGCGATAACTTTTTTGTTTTTGATGTGTTTGTTTACTTTATCATTTTTTTATGTAATTTAATTGACTAATTGTGAATGATTTGTTGCCGATTAAGTAGTGAAATATGTTAGTTTTTAATTTTAATTGGTGTTATCATGTATATTTTTTACTTTTTTTTTGTAAAATATTTATATTTTTGACATATAAAATATAAAAATATATTCTTTTGCTGTGTCCCCGCCGTGTTTTGCATTTTTTGAAAATTGCCGTTTCGGCTTGTCCGAAACTTGTGTCTATGCGCGTGCGTCTTAGCCTCTCTTTGTGCCATCATCCCACTCCAACTGTGCGAACAAAGTAAAAGTAGAGGAGTTAGAGAATTAGTTCAGAAAAAGAGAAAGCTTGAGAGAAAGTGAAGGTGGGACCCATCGATTGTGATTTATTTAGGCAAGGAAGTTGAATGTGTAGTTGTGCTGAAAATTGATCTAAGCCGTTGGATTGTGGACAAAATGAATTCGAACCGTTCGGTTGAACTATATCTTATAGAAATTGTTGAACGCTGATGTTTTGTAATATTGATAATTTAGGAAATTCAACAAAAATGCAGGAATTATTTGTAATATTCAGGAGATTCAGAAAAATACATGAACTATTTAAATATACTGGATCAATTTAGAATTTGTTATCTTGGTGAACGTATGCTGATAAATTCGGGAGATTTTAAAAAACTCATAGAATTTTGTTACTATGATGTCTGGAAAAAAGGTGGAAGTTTCCTTAAACGTTTTGTAAAATCTTCTTAGGTTGAGAGAATGCACAGTCTCTAAGCATCAGCTTTGATCTCAAAGATACAAGTAGATCTGGCACAAGGAGTTATGGCATCTCTGATATTTCATAATGAATGAAGCATTTGCAGGGAAACTTGAACAAATCATTAACCATCGATGCCATTCATTCATTGCCATACGATAGGGACATTTCAAACATTTTCCCATTATATGTGACCTTAGGTTTACATCTTTCTAATTATTTCGGAAGACTAAATTATGGGAATCTTTTTTGCTTTCTAAGCTTTTAATAACCCCAATAAACCCTTAATCAAAAAAGTCTTCCATAATTTATGTTTTTTAGGTAGCATATACATGAATACATGATTTGAATATGATCAATGTGGACATGCTAACACAGGAAATCATAAAAAGTAGGACACAAACATGAAAATGACACGACATAATTAATATGAAATACATTTTTTGTAATTGTTTATTTTATTTTATGTTTTGAATCTTTTGAAGTTTGGGCTTTGGCGGATTGTCATGTTCGGCTAAAGTAGCAGAAAGATTGGAAAAACTTCATAGGACTTTGTTGTGGGGAGATGAGTTTAAGTACCATCTTGTGGATTGGGAGAAAGTATGCTTACCTATGAGTGGAGGAGGATTGGTTATCCATCATCTTCGGTTATTTAACCAAGCTCTTTTGGGCAAGTGATTGTGCAGGTTTGTTATTGAGGATGAGCATTTGTGGAAGGCTGTGATTCAA
Source organism: Euryodendron excelsum (assembly GCA_033060915.1). Lineage (NCBI taxonomy): Eukaryota > Viridiplantae > Streptophyta > Magnoliopsida > Ericales > Pentaphylacaceae > Euryodendron > Euryodendron excelsum. The sequence goes on from CM065386.1 coordinate 28,884,275, forward strand.
AATAAACATGGGTTAGGGGAGCAAGGGTGGACTTCCAGTGATGTCAGGAGTTCTTATGGTGTTGGTTTATAGACACTTATAAAAAAATCGTGGGCGTGTGTTTTTCATAAATGTCAGCTTCGTGATAGAGAAGGGAGGAGGGTGAAGTTTTGGTAGAATATATGGTGTAAGGAGCCCGTAGCTTTTCTGGATCTTGGTGCCATTGCAAGGGACAAGGGAGCGTTAGGGGCAGATTCAGATGCAGGGTTTGTGTGGGAACCTCTATTTGTTCAAAGGTTTCAAGATTGGGAGATGAAGATTGTAGATGAGTTCCTTGATATTTGTAGAAGGTGGAGGGGAATTGTTGTTTGGTTGGGGGGGGGTGGCATGGGGGAGGACATGAGGATTTGGACGGGAAACAAAGCAATCTTCACTGTTAAATCATTCTATAACATTCTTGGTAGGGGTACTTTGAGAACTTTCATGTATTTGGAAAGCATGCATTTCTCTTGCATTCTTTGTTTGGTCTGCAACATTGGATTCTATTCTTGCCGTTGATAATTGGGGTAGGAGGTGCAAAATGCTTCCCAACTAGTGATATGTTGGAGGGCAAAGGAATCAATCGATCATCTCCATCTTCATTGTGAGGTGGCATGGCTGTTGTGGAGTGTGTTATTTTTCATATTTGGTGTTCAGTAGGTGCTGCCAGCTTCAATTATTGCTCTTTATGAACCTTGTCCAAGAGTTGGTACAGCGGAATCAGCAAAAAAGGCCTAGATGATTGCTCCCTTGTGTTTGATGTGGTGCATAGGGAAGGAGCATGACCAAAGAATTTTTGAAGATGCTATTTGTCCAGTACATAGACTTAAATCGGTTTGGCTACACATGTTCCAATTTAGGATGTTGGAGAATTATTGTGAATCTTCTTCTATATTGATGGATTTCAAAGGTGATCTTAATTTTGGAGAGGGTGTATAGTTTCTCTGTATACATCCTATGTACAGAGGTGGCGTTTCTTTTGGTGTCTTGTTGATAATAATAAATCGTTTCTTAGTGGCCCAAATATATATATATATATAGGAAGAAAATTATGTACTTAAATTAGCTATCTAAATCTATGTTTTAGAATTTGCTAAATATGAAAGTTAAAGTTCCACAAATAATGCATGCTATTATTGCCTTTTTTCTTGGTAAATTTTCTTTCATCCTTATTTTATATCTTTGCCTATATTAAAAGTTTCCATTACATGCTTTACATTGTGTTGCTCATACATTATGATGCTCTTTTTTAGAAATGTTTCTAAGACTCATTTAGGGCGTAAGCCCCACTTGCAAGAATGGCAGACATAACCTTAATTAAGAGATGCGTCACATAGGTTGCTTTAGGATGCATCTGAAACTGTCCTTAGTGTCCAAAATTATATAATTGCATTTCAAATTAGGACATGTCAAAGCAGTGTAGGACATGTCTCTAGGATTGCCCTTAAGGATCAAAATTTCGTTTCGACAGGATGTTTCGGTTGGCTCGGAAATATAAACATTTTGGAAATGTTTTCGGATGTTTTGGGAATGTTTCAAAAGGGACAAATATTAATGTAACAAGATACAATCTTTTGTAATTTTTCTCAATAAAAATTGTACAACATTAATGAAAAGTTCTAAGTTCTGTGTTGACACAACTTATTGTTTACATATATAGCATTGTGTTTTGGTGCATTTCTTTATATTCCATTGTGTTTGATAGGAACAACAGAGTTTCGTTATTCCACTAGTGTTTTGTTTCATTTCGGTCTCGTATGAAATGGAAACGTTTCGGCTGTTTCGATAGGAACAAATAGAAATATTGTTCCTTGATTGCCCGGTAAGTGTTGGTGTCGGACAAGTGTCCTACATGGAGTGTTCATGCTACTTAGGTTGTTTTATATTTTTGTTGATAAGTCTACTTAGGATGTTTTATTAAATGCCTTTAGTTATTATGTGACTTCAATAATGCACAATCAATTACCACTTTAAAACTGAAGATCCACTGAAAGTCTTAATTTTAAGCAAGAGATGCTTATCATATCATTGAATGTTGAATGTGCTCTTTTGAAGGTGGCTTTGTATATTAATCTCTTAATTTTAAAAGTTTACTAATTACCTATTTAAGCACAAACATTTTTCAGTACTTAAATTTCGTTGTGCTAAACAGCCTAACACTATGAAATATCAACTTTGTCACCAAGCTTCAAGTTGTGCTTTTAGCTCGTCTGCAAAGTTAACCAGATCCTCTTTTGATTTCCTTATTTAGTTGTCTCTTCTTCTCCGACTTCTTTTATTCTATAGTCTGCACAGTCATTTTCATTTTATATTATTGTGCTTAAATGAAATAAAGCCCTTGATCTGTGGTGTATGTGTCTACATATAACATAAATATATATAATAATGAACAAGTCATTACATAAATTAGTACAGCATTCATCTTTTGTGTTTGTCTTAATTCATTGCACAGACAAGCTTAATGTACGCTTTTTCAGGATTCAATTTAGGTACATTGAGCATTGAAAAAATAGTCACCATTGATAAACAATTTTTCATTTGTGCAGTGTTAATGTCAGTGTGACTTTTGTGTGTACTGTATTTACTGTTTTTCAATAAACAAAGTTTTATTAGAAAAGGCACCAAAAAGAGGGGCGCAAGCCCTGTACACATGGAGTATACAGAAAACCCTTATGCCCTTGTAGCTACAGGAGAAACCATTCCCCCAAAAAGCTAACAAGGGAAGCAAAAGAAAAGGGAAAATACTGTCATATAAAAATAGATGGAAACAAGCAAAATTTCCATCAGCCAACAATAAAAAGCTTTAACCCTCAATATGTTCTAGTCCTCTCCTTCCTAGTATTCCACATCACATATTGAGTAACCACCCACACTTTACTCTCCTTCCTTGGACAACCCCGATCCCAACAAGCAAGAGATCAAGAACTGAATAGGGCATCACCAACTCAACCACAAAGACCAAGAAAAGCATTCTCCATAGCTCTCTCCATAGTACAATGTAGCAGAAGGTTACTCACACTCTCCCCGCCCTTATGTTCATGCAGCACCACTCTACAATAATCTTGCGCCTATATAAATTGGCTTTCTGATTCCACATTCTATCTTGGTGAATGAGTTTGCACCTTGTGGTATTCTCCACCTCCTTGAGAATTTTGCATTTTTAACATTGAAATTGAACGGAAAAGTGGATGCCATTTTAGGTTCTTAAATAGCAGACATGAACAACATTCATCATCTTTTCTTGTTGATCTGTGGTGCTTACATATATCTGAGACATTTTATGTTTGGCATCATAATCTTTATTTCTTCAAGAGATTTAGTTTAACTGCTATGTGAATTGAAGTGCAGAAGCTTGATGGTATTGCGAATCTGCCCCATGGTACTGGGAAGGTACAATCTTCACTTATGCTATTTGATGGCCGCAGAATTTTGGTGTACTACAATCTACTTTGTTTAGGATTATCTAATGAATATTTTTATATCTCAGGCTGTTAAGATTGCTGTCTTTGCTGACGGATCTGCCGCAGATGAAGCCAGAGCTGCAGGAGCTAATGTTGTTGGTGGTGTTGAACTCGTTGAGGGAATCAAGAATGGTAATTGATGAATCTCTGTGCTATACCATCATGATTGATTAGGGCTATGAAAATAGTTATCTCCTTGATAAGGGTTAATTTTATTAAAATGACTAGTGAAGCCAGCCTGAGATGTACTAGCGAAGCACGGTATAAAGTCGCAACCTGAGGTAACCAAGATACCAAAAAAAAATATGAAGTGAATGTCCAACTGTTCGTTTTGTCCCTCGAAAAATTCGTTTCTCAGTCACATGGCTTTCAATTTGATGAATAAGATTTTAACATTATGAAGATATTCTTATTTCTTTGCTTTCTAATCATCCAAGATCTTCATACAAAGTATGTTTACAAACTCTGGCATGCTTCTTTGCGCCTTGGGGTGGCCTTAATGCACCATCCCTAAAGCAACTCCAAAAGCTAATACTGATTATTATGTTAATAGCCTCCAAAAACCAATGCCTGTGTTTCTCTCTCATTGCCTGAGCCATAAAATCAGCCAATTTTTGGAAATTTGTTTTTGATTCTGTATAAGGGCTGCATGCTGCCTTATGCTTACTGCTAAATGTTTGTTGATTATGTTCGGTACTCACTAATATGCATAGATGGTATGCCTCTGATGTTATTGTCCTTTATGCAGATGCAAAATGAAATTCCATTCATTTGGACTAATTGATGTTTTATAGGAACTAAAATAAAATTTTGATTGAGCATTAAGATTCCCTTGAACATGTGCAGGCAGTGTTAAGGTTGATTTTGATGTATGTATTACAACTCATCAATTTGTTCAGCATCTTCGGAAGGTTTGTTTATTTGGATGTCTTGCGAACTGGGGTATTAAAAATAGTTAGTATTTGGTTATGAGGGGTTATGCTTTCTACTTTTGCAGCTAGGGAATGTCCTTCGCAGTCGGATGCCGAGTACTAAAGTGAGTATGAAATATTGTTGCTGTGGTTTCTTTTTCTTTTCCTTTTTTGTCTCTTTTTTTTGGGGAAGCTGAATGTTGAGATTCTTCGGAGGGCATGCTCTCATATTTATTCAATTTAAAACATTGTATTAGGCTGGTACTGTGACTGACAATGTTGCTAAGGCAGTGAGAGAAGCGAAGCGGGTTGTTAAGATTAATAAGAAAGACAAAGCTGCAGTAGTGCATGCTGGGGTTGGGAAGGTACAGTCTATATCTTGTGATATATGGTGGTTCATTTAACATAGGATATGACGGCTTGATTTGATTTAATGGGGCTTTAGCCCCCTCACATGGACCCAATCATAACCTGCAGGTGAGTTTTTCAGAGGAGGCTTTACGCGAGAACATAGGTGCATTTGTGAATGCCCTTTTGCTTGCAAAGCCTGCTGGATTAAAGAAGAGTAAGTGATATGCATTATATATTGCTTACTTAAACACTGGATTAAGATGAGATTGGGAGAAAATCTCTTGCTTATTTGCTTAAAAGTATCAATCACGCTTAACATACCTTATATGTTTTTGCTTGTTTCTGGATTAAGATGAGATCGGGTGAAAATCGTATGCTTATTTGCTGAAAAGTGTCAATCAAGCTTCAAATCAGGTCGTTCTGAAACCACCAATGATAAGTGGTCTTATGGTTTTCTCACACTAGAGAAAATCCCAAGTCACTGCCAATTAATTGCCTTCAGTTTTATATTTTTCATTTTGATTGGTATCATTCTTCATGGCCAGTAGAGTTTTCCACTTCAGTTAGCTCAGGCCAAGAAAGAGAGCTTCAATATCTATAGTATAGTGATGGCGATTTTTGTATTGATGTTGTTGGATAGAAAGTGAGGAAATCAGTGGTAAACGCGGCATTTGCAATGGAAGTTTTTGAAATATTGGCTTAATGGTCATGGTTAAAAATTGTCTTGGAGAGTGATTGTTTTCTATATGCTCTCCAAGACAATTTTATATTTTTTTTACTTATCCCAAAAAAAATTGTCTTGGAGAGCATGTAGAAAACAATTGCTACCACATTCATAATTATTGTTAGCATCAAAAGACGACATGTTGACATTGTTCGTATGCACTAGAACGTTTACTGCAATACTATAACTATCCAGTGCTATGGAAAGCTCCTTGGGCCTTGAAATCATCTCTTATATGCTTTCCTGGGAATAGAAACTCATTACTCATTAGTTGTCTACAATTAATTTCTTTAATTCATTGCGTCGTAACATTATTGTTATCCTTACCTATAGGGAAAAAAAATCATCATCATCATCATTATCATCATCATCATCATCATCCTCATCCTCATCAGCCTTATTTTAAGGCCAAGTGATTAGGTGTTGATAGGTAAAGATTGTGATTGAATGGCTACTCAACTTTGCCATTCTTCTTCTTCTTCTTCTTCTTCTTCTTCTTCTTCTTTCTTTATATTTTTTGTTGGGACTATTTACTTGGGCATGGTTAGAGCTAGCAATAAGTTCTAGGTCTGAAGCAGAATTCTGTTAAATGTAAAGCAACCCAACCTAACCTTGCATGGTTCAACAAGGAAATATCACAGGAAATATTTACCAACACTTGACGTATTTTAAAATCTTTGAAGTTCTCTTTTTCTTTTTCTTTTTTCAAAAGAGTTATTTGACTGAACGCTTGTCAATGGGTCCAGTTATTCATCACAGATACAACCTAACTCGGCTGGCTTTTCAGTTAAGGTTAAGTTATGCAAGATCTAAACCTTTCTATTTCACGTCAATTGTGAGATATTTTTAGGTTTACTATTGTGCTAGGAAGCACAGACACACCGTTTAGGGTGCCGTTTGCGTGTCGGACACACCGCGGATACAGATACTCCTAGGACACGCCAGGTGGCGTGTCCTTTTTTTTTTTTTTTTTTTAAGTTGTGGACACGGCTGGGACACGTCGAGGACACGGCTGGGACACGTTTAGGACACGGCAGGGGTTAAAGTGTAATTATGAAAATTTTTAAATGGGGTATATTTTTTAATTTTCTTAACTTCAATATAAAATGTACAAAATATCCCAAATCAAAACATTTCTTCTTCTTCTTCACTGTCCAAACTGCTACTACTATATTTCTTCTTTTTTCCTTCTTTTTTTGTTCTTATTTTTCTTATTCACTGCCCTTTCTGCTGCTTGTTTCACTACTGTTTATGTTCAATGTGGGTACTGCCCTGCAAAATCAACTAAATAAATTGGTACTGCTTACCTGCCACTGCTATTTTTTTTTTTTTTTGTGGAAGTTGGATGCTTGCTAGTTCATGCTTTAGATAGTAATGAATCTAATGATGTATTGGATGATAATCTTCTTTAACTTGTGTTTTTATCTGTGCTTGATGGATGATGAATTGATGACCTGTTGTCTATTATATTGAGTATTGAATTTTTTAATATTTTTGGTGGTAGGTGAATATTATATTTATAGACATGGAAAATAAAATATATAAAAATAATAATTTTTTGCCGTGTCCCCGCCGTATCTGTGTCTCCTATTTTTTGAAATTGCTGTGTCCTGTGTCCGTATCTGTGTCCGTGCTTCTTAGCTTTTGTGGTGTAGTTCTCTTTCTTTTCTTGCTTTTTCTTTTTCTTTTTGCCTCTTTCTATGGACCAATTTACTTCTTTGTTGACCAGCATTTGTTTGTTCAAATTTCAAGCACTTATTTGGTAATATTATTTTATTGAAACAGTTCTTAGAGTAGCAGGTTAACATATTTGTCTGGAAATGTTTTCCATTAATAGACTGTGATATTGGTGTTGCAATCATCTGTAGAATCTTTTCATGAGGTATAGATCTTCTCATTTTCATGACTTTTTTTTTTTTAATTTTTAATTTTTGTAACCTTCCCTGTCAATGCAGGTTCCAAATATGCTGGATATGTGAACTCTGTCCATATATGTAGCACGGTGAGCTCTTAATACTTGCTCTTGGTTACTTTTGGAGCAATCATGATTACAAAGAATTATAAAGTTTAACAAGAATCACTAACGTAGTTAGCCGTCAGGAGTCTTGAAATCTACTTAACCAAGTATGGCTTGCATGCACATGTTGCTTAGTTGCAAAATGCACCGAGTATATATCTCCGTTAGAATTAGCACCTAGTTAGGGAAAGTACTACATGTAAAAGGTTGTGGTATTAAGAAACTTCAGGATGTGATTAGCAAATCTTTTTTATGGGCAATATCCCGTTTAGAATTTTCTGATCATTCCTTTGATTCTAAGCCTATCTTTATTTAAAAAAAATGGCAACTCCATGTGATATTTGACTTGTTTTGTGGATAGGATTAGGGGGGGATTGAATGTCCTGGGACATGTAATCCCGGGACTATTTTTTTACCTCAATGCAGTGTTTGATTGGAATGGGATTAGAGATGAGATAAGGTGGGTCCCATGCATTATTACCGTCCGATCAAGTGCTAAGATAATCCCACCATCTACCTTATTAGGGAATTATTTACCCCCAACCCCATGGGATAATTTTATCACATTCTGATGGGATGAATTGTCCAAACCGGATAAGTAGTCGGGTCCTCTTTTGGAAAATCCATTGGCCCCAGGGATTACTCATGTAATCCTGGCCACTTTATCCGGTGAACATATCTGCCATTAGAGGCCCAAGTGGTACCATCTTTAGCCTTACAAAGGCAATGTGTCCCTCTGAAGCCTCAGAGGCAGAGCTGGCCTCGGGCTTTGATGATGGTGTGTCAATGATGGAAGGAAGCCAAGATGAGTTAGATGGGCCTGTTATTTGTACTGACTTGTATAGTTGTAGATTACAAAATACGAATACAAACAACGACAAGATATGGTCGAAACGGACATGCTGAAATGTAAATTTAAAAAAGGACATCCCAGTGGTAAATAATAAATACGTGTGAATATTAGAACAAATAATTCAATTTTTTATGTTAATATGTTGAAAAAGAGTGGGAATAGAAGACCCTTGTTCTTATTTAGATCCTTACGTATTTAAAAATAAACTGAAAAGCTTTTAAGGTTTTGGGTTTCATATTAAAATATCTAAAGGAGGGATTAATATGTATAATGTGATATTTGCTTTTCATTTTAGTTTTGCCCCATTTTATTTTTTGCAAACTGGTTCCAAGACCCTATACATGTCTCCGATGTGTCCAAGCAATAGGCATAGATGTCCCTTGTGTGTCTAAAGTATATCTGATTTTGAAAAATAATTAAAATAATAATTGTTTGCTATTAAAGCATATCCGACATGTGACGATGCATGCCCGGTAAGTGTCGATGTCCAACACGTCAGACATGGACACGACACTCTGTGAGGCATGATTGTGCTTTTAGGTTGCAGGGTAGGGTTGGAGAGGGGGGCTTAGGTTTGCGAGGATGTTTTAGGAGCTGTAGTGAGACAAGGGGAGATCAAGTTGGATGACATGCACTTAAGCTTTGGAGTGGATGAAAAATGTGTTGCCAATTTAAGTACTTGGTGTGTTTAGGGCTGGCTATGAATGTGTCAGAGGCTTTGAATGTTGGGACTAAATAATTTTTCTACAATTTAGGTATGTCTAAGTCAGCTTCAATTTATGGGTCAGATGCACGTGGATATTTTGAATACTGGGAAAAAGTATGAAGGGATTAGCGGAGGGAATCATGCTAGGAATAATGGGATTAAAGGTGTCAGGTCTTTCGCTTTGCTGTGATGGAAAAAGGATGCTGTGGACAACCGGAGTTTCAGGGGTGGTGTTTCGGTTGGTGGTGCTCAAATAGTGGCCTAGAGGGTGGTTAAATTGGAGAGCCTATATCTTTCAGATTGCGTACCAGTTGCTGTGTTAGCTTTGGAGATTGATATGCGAACTCATGGGCTCTTAACGGGAAAGAGGTGGTGTTAAATTGGGTGTTGAAGAGAGTAAAGGGGTTTAGTAAATTTCCTGGTCACTATTGTGATGGTTTTGACCATGAGGCAATGAGGCTTTTTAAAGCTATTGAAGCTAGGTAGAGAAATAGTAAACTCTAAAAGTTTGGGCTGAAAGAAATGGGGGATTAAAAAAAGAATGGGGACTTAAAAAACCTAATAGTGCTCCATTAATTATGTGGGGAGGAGCAAAGAGTGAGAAGGGTGTGTAGAAGAATGGGAGTTGAGCTTTGTTGATTGAATCATGAAGACTAAAATTAGTAGTTGGAACATGAGGGAGTTGAATGTTGAGTACACAACGGCCGCAATCAAGGCTCTTCTTAAGGAATGGAGAATGGATAGAGTTTGTCTTCAAGAAACAAACTTCGAGGAGATGGCGGATAATGTTGCTAAGGAGAGTAGCAGTAACCGCCGGGGGGTTAGTCGAGTGGGATAAAAGGGTGATGGTGAGGGAAGAAAGTGAGGTGGCTTTTCGATGTACCCTAGGTTTGATATGACTTTCTTTCAACCCATCATGGTTAAACAAAACAAGCTGACCTTTCCTCTTTGTTTTTTGTTTTTTTTTTTTCTCTCTTATAATATATAGAGAGTGACATAAAGAAGAGAGAGGAGAAAAAGGGAGAATAGGAGAAGGAAGAGGATAAAGATATGATATATTGTGAAAGAAATTAAAAAGGAGAGGCTAAGGGAGACAAATAGAAGGAAGAGGATAAAGAGAGGAGACGAGGATAAAAGAACCTTAAGATTGAAGGAAAGATAACAGGGAAGATGAGGATAATAGTTAAGAAAGAGCAAAAAAAAATATAGTTGGGAAGAGAAAGGATTAAAGAAGAAGAAGGGGGGAAAGAGCACAAAGCTCTTCCAAATTTTTAACTTTTTATTCATTCTCGACGACCAAAATTATTAATTCTCCTAAGAGGCCAATTTATAAACCTTACAAAACCCTAATGACAAGTAATTAGCCATATAAAACTATTATACCCAAATGCATGTGAATTCTTGCATCAACTGGGTTGCATTACTTTCTTGGTGTCTTGCAAATTCAAATTCATGAATGATGGATTTAGGTAGCTGTTTCAACATGTTTCTCTATAGAGGATGGGGTTAAGGAGTTGTGAGAATAGCTTGCAGCCTAAGGAGTAGAGAAATGTCTAGGAAGGTACTATGTTTGCATTCATTGACAAATGTTATATAACTCATGGGATGCGTCCAATTTCAATAATAAGTTTCTTTATCTTAAATGTTTTTTATTGGCATGTTACGAACACTACATAAAATAAACTAGTGTCTCCTATGTTCCTTTATGTAAAGAAAATTTGACATTATACGCTGGAAACAAATCAAGCATACTATAGGCAGTTATACATAATATTTAGTAGCATACTCAACGAGCTCCATCATCGACATTATGAAATATTTAATAGAGAAAATTTAAACAGTTAACAAATTGCAATCTTGTTTAATTGGTATGTTAAAAAATGGGTATATATAAAGTGCCATGTTCTTGATGGGTTCATGACCCACCTTTTTAGGATTTGTCATGTTGATGTGTCGGTGTTGCTTCTGTTAGTATTTACATTCATGTATGTGCTATTTAGTTTGCAGTAATTGCTTTATGGTGGAATGCCATATGCTGAGCGGGGTGATTTTATAGTCATTCATTTTCCTATTGAGAAGCTTGGTTGCACCTCCATCAGTAGTCGGATGTGAGATTTCTATTCAAATGTGTTGAATATCTACACTTAACAGACATTTCAACACTTCTTGAACATGTTGTGATTTAAAATAAAATATAATTTTGAACACTTCTCGGATACTCCCCGCTATGAACTATGTGATGGATCTCTTAATTGGATTAATTGGAAAAATCTCCATCATTATTTGGTATGAAAAACACACACTCCAAATGTGTCTTGAAACATTTCTTAAAATAATGCCTCATAAGCATGACCAGCATAAAGTGTATAATAGATAACTTCCAATACAAGTAAATGACATAGTAATAAAGATAAAAAAATTTTTTTGGTAGAAATCACATAGTAATATTTTTTTAGGCTTTGCCGTGTTAGCATGTTTGTACCATGTCTGGGTCTCTATTGTGTTTGCCTATGCTACATAGGTCCTATGATTTTATTAGGATCTAGAGTTGTTGGATCTTCCATTAGCAAGGGAGACTCGGTTGAATAATCAAGATGTGACATCTTTGTTCAGAATTGAGTCAATTGACCTCTTTTCAAGGTCTATTGTTTGATCATGTCCCTATCTTTCTCTATTATGAGGGCACTAGGAGGGGGAGCACTCCATTCAAATATGATTGTGGCTTAGGTTGAGAGATTAAGGCGTAGGTTGGGGATTGGTGGGGAGGTTTTAATTTATGAGATGGGCCGAATTTGGCTTTGGCTAGAAAGTTGAAACTTGAAACTACTATAGTAAGATTTAAAGAAGTGGAATAGGGAAAAGCATGAGAGATCGGAGGTTGAAAAGCAAAGGTGGTAGCGCCCATGTTACTTGGACTCTTTTAAATTTGTAAAGTATGTGTGTCGGACACTCGACACATGGGTAAGGATATGAGATAGTCCAATATGTTTAGTTGGACATACAACCAAGAGGTAGTATAAAGAGATTGATTGGACATGCAATCAACCTTCGTGTTGAGCTTTTTTGATTTTGTATAGCTTTTGTACACAGGTTCGCGCCTTTGGAGGTTTTTTTTTTTTTTATAAATTACATTACTTATAAAAAAATTATATAGTTAAGTTTATTATGTAATATACATAAGGCTTCCATTCTATGTATAAATGCTTTTGTAAACACCATTTTACCATTAAAAAATAAAAGAAATATTTAAAACATATGAAATCTAGTCATGTCGTAGTGTCCTTGGACATGAGATTAAATGAATCTGTCACTTAATACATATCCATATAGATACCGTCTGTGATCCATGGATCTCCGATCGGGAAACCGTATCCAAGCTCCGTGGCTAGTCTGCGCTCTTTGGACTTTTCAAACTTAGCGAACTGAAACATCTGAGTAGCTAAAGGAAAGGAAATCAACCGAGACCCCGTTAGTAGCGGCGAGCGAGAGCGGGTTGGGGGTTTGAAGAAAAACAAACACGAAGCTTCGTTCCTCAGCAAAGTGTTCACTTCTTTTTCGCTAGGCTTCACCCAACACCATACCCGATTCTGCGTGACAAAGGTTAGCACACATTATAGTGTTGGATGAAATTGAAAGAAATAAGGGATTAACTGGTTGAGAAAAAGTGAGCATGGAATGTATAATAGGAAGAGCATTGCATGATAACTCAAATGGGTGAGATTAACTGGAGGCTAATGTCAAGGGTTCCTTCAAGGCATGTGGGTTATGGATTTGGTTGAAGAAAGATTTTTTTAATAAATTAGCTGGTGGAAGAGGTAATACATGTTCAAAGGAGACAACTCACTTTGATTAGAAGTACACTCTTGAGTTGGCCCACACCATTTTAAGGAAATGGCTTTGGACATTCACTTGTGAGCAAACTAATCTTGGAGGGTGGTGTCACCAAAGTATGGTTTCTTGTGGGGGGAGTCAGCGCACATGGAAGTTTCTATGTTTTACAATAAGAGCCTTTGGAGGGATTTGAAAAGGGTGGGATGTGTTTCCAAACAACACAATATGGATTGTTTGGGAAGGAAGGTGGGTGAAATATTGGCATCATTTATGATGTGGGGAACCACAGTTAGAGATAGTTTATTGCTCTATTTCTTATTATAGCTGCTAGGGAGGTTTTGGTGGGCAATTGTCATTGAACAGAGCGCCAACATGTGTTTTGAGATATCTCCTAGAAGAAATTTGCAAGATTGGGAGGTCAAAGGCTCAGTGAGTCTTATATACAGAGGTTATGGGGTACTTTGAATATTGGTGAGGGAGAGGATGCTGTGAGATGGATGGAGTCTAGGTCATGCATTTTCTGGTGAAATCTTACCATAGGGCTTTGGTCGAGCATCATAATTCAGCTTTCCCCTAGAAAGGGATTTGGTCCCCAGAGGCAAATTTGAAAGTGGGGTTCTTCACTTGGATCTTGATGCATGGGAAGGTTCTCACCATTGACAATTTGCTTCTTGGGCACCATGTTTTGGTGACTTGGTTATGTATGTTTAAATATGAGAGTTGGTCAATCTTTTCCTTTGTCATGTGGCGGGAGAGCTTTGGTGATGATTGTAGCTTTGTTTGGGGTGGTTCATTGAGTTTTCCCACGTAGTGTGAACCTCATGCACAGTAGTTGTGTGATGGTTGGCATTTTTATGTTTACATGGGTTTATTTTTGGAGAGCACAGTCATAGGTCTTTTGAAGGGGTGGAGGCACCTCTTTTGAAGTTGAATAGTAGATTTTTGTCCCTCTTGTACAGTTGGATTTTTTGGTGAGTGATTAATAGATGGCTTCATTATCTATGGGATTGTCTTTTGAGGATTTACATGGGCTACACATCTCCTTTTGGTGCTTTTCAAATAAACTTCTACTTATCAAAAAAAAAAAAAAAGAGGAAAAAAGATTCCACTAAGCACCAGAATTTAGTTGTTTGGCCAATAGTGAAAAGGAAATGTATTACTTCTGTTTGTCCTAAATGATTTGGACTGAATATAACCCAGTGACCCTCCATATTTTCTTATCCAGCGGTGATATCGTACTTCATTGCCCTTTTGTTCCCCTTAATTCTGCTTTTGTTGATCTCATTTGTTGTAATGTTTGGAGAACTTGACACCCAGAGTTGGCTCAAAATGTCAGAAGTTTGAGTCAATTCCAAGACTCTTAACTGGTTTTTTTCTATTAGATCAAAAGCCAAGTTCTTGTGTAAACTTCCCCTTTTGATTTTGTTTTGTTGTTCACCTTTGTAATGGTTCTTATAAGTTTTGAACTAGGTAATTTTATATTCTTGATGAGCAATGAAAACTTTGCCTAAGAAAAATTTTGAGAAAGCAATAAATCCATTCAAAGATTCTGGAACTTAAACGAGCCATATCCATTTTTAAAAATGATTTATTATTTGGGGTATTCAACTTGGTTGAGTACTTGCCATAACTCACAAGTCAACTGCGTTGGCACAAAAACTCAAAAGAGTGGTGTTCTTGTCAATTAACTCATTTCTAGTTGAGTTTAGTCAACTCAGTCTACTCGGATCAAAGTCTGATCAAGTTTTTTAAACACTTTAAAATTACTTATTTATATTTGAACAGCTCCCCAGACCACTCTTACCGTTCTGTTGGCCGAGCTTTTATATTTTGTGGCACTTGGTAGAGTAAATGCGTTGCAGATGCTCACATTACCTGTCCTTTTTATTGTTGCCTTACTGTTCAACTTAGCATTGCTTATCAATTCCATTGGTTATGCAGATGGGTCCTGGCTTCCCTGTTTCTATACAATCATTATCGGTAGCTGCAGATCACTACAACAGGTTGCAACTAAATTGATTGAAAATGATCACAGTTCTTGCTTTGAGGTCATATTTATACCTAGTATCTTTTATTGAACATATTTCCTTTGTTCCTCCCTAGAAGCAGGGTTCCTTCCCAGTTCTACCCCACTCAAAGGAAAAGGAAATCTGTCTTTTTCTTGATGCTACGGTTTACTATGGTTGGGTTGTGGCTGGGAGGATTATACAATTTTGGTCTGAGTCATAGTGAGTCTGGTCATTTTTAGATCTTTTAAATGGCGCAAAATCTCTCTCTCTCTCTCTCTCTCTCTCTCTCTCTCTCTCTCTCTCTCTGTTTACTTCCCAGCTGCTCTGGTAATCAAAATCATGTTGCAGCAGATTAATATTTTCCAAATTTCCATTTGTTAGTTTATTTCATGGGCTGTGAGCAGGGTATCTTCAAACTTGGAATCAGCAGTTTCTGTGGATCCATGATAATAAAACCATGGGTGTACAAGGCTCACACTACAGGGGCATCTGGGAAGAGTCAGGTGTACAGTCTTACTCTTGCGTGGCGTGTGAAAAGTTTATTTTTGTGCTTTAAATCTATGATTGCCTAAATCAGATAAGTAGGATTGTAAACAAGCCAAACTGAGTCGAGTAGTGAATTGTTTAAACTTTGATAATTTTGACGAGTTTTAAAATGTGTTTAAGCTTGTTTAATTTTTGAGTCCATCTCTAATGAGTTTTTCCAGCAATTTGATTTTTTATTCCGTAAAAACTTATCGAGCTGAGCTTGGAAGATCAGCTCGGAAGATTTTTGAACGAGTTTTTAAACAGGTGGAGCTCTTGTTCGTTTTGCAGTTTTACAGTTCTACAGGTAACCAAAAAAATAAGTAGAAAGAGAAATTCATGATAGATATGGAGCTGAAAGCGGCCCGCTTGAGCCTTAAAATAATTCTGAAAGTCAGACCACCTTCACTAATTCATAATGCCAGCCCGGTCCATACATAATCGTGCTCGCTGCTCAGCTCATGGCCACCATTAACATTCATATGATAGTTGAATCAACTCTTTCACTATACCCCAACAAAAAAAAATAGAAAGGATTGAAATAATCAAAGTCTATCAAAATAGTAGGAGTATACAAGTTTACAGGATTTTAGTTGGTTTATGCTTGTTTTCGGTTTTTATTTTTTCAGTTTGCAAAATTAAAATTGGTCGGAAGTTTTTGACGAGAGGAACCTTCTGAAAACTTACTGTTGAAAATTGTTTAATTAAAAAGGAGTCGTGTATTTACAAAATTTCTTTTAATGCTTTAGAAACACTTTCATTTATATTCTTCTGTTTTTGCATCATTTTTATTTTAATTTTTAGAACAATAAATTATTTTATAAAAGGATATAAAAAAGGCTTACAATAAGTCCATTTGGGATTATCTTCCTTGTTTAATTTTTGTTTCTAGTATTCATTTTTCAAACAAGTTTTGACATGAAATTGAAGTGTGTTTTTTTTTTTTTTTTTTGAAAACTATTTTTGTTTTGAAAAAGTAGAAAAAAACAAAAGATAATTTGGGAAATTCATTTGATGGTTGTTCTTGAGAAATAATTTTGAAAGGACCTCATTTTTAGGAAATATTTTAAATTGTTTTATGAATATTTTGTAAACACTTTTTATATGAAAATGATGGGAACGTTTCATTGTTTTTTGTTTCAAAACACACAAAATAAAAATGTGAGACAAAATTTAAAATTATGAAAATGATATCAAACAGGTATGCTAAATCATTTTCGTTTTCTTTCCTCTGTAAATTGGAAATGTTGAGAACCCATAATAAAATTAAAATAGCTTTGTTTTTCAAAAAGAGTTTGCGAAAACACTTTTACCAAATTCTTGTTTATTGTTACAAGTTGAGGCAACACAATTACACAAATATCCGTGCAGTGCAAAATTTGTTTTGGGACTGGTCCATAGAGCATTTGGTCAAACGTCAAGGAATACATTGCTTTTGTTTGAAAATTGTTTCAAATGACGGTCATATGCATATAACATTCACTGTTATCTATCTGAGTATTTATATAATTATATATTTAGATGAGATTTATCATAAATACTAAAATCATTGTGATCATGTGATCTTTCTTAATTTCTCACTCTTGCTGTCTCCGATTTTAGACCCCTCTCTCTCTCTCTCTCTCTCCCCCTCTCTCTCGTCATGCGGCTCTAACCAATCACAAATCACACGTGGATGCCTAAACGAACGTGATTTTTATGCCCTTCTATTTTCTTTAATTTGCACTTCCACAATGAATATTTAATTCGATTTGCACTTAGCACGTAATATCAAAATGGCATTCATTTGTAAGTAGCTTTTTTTTTTTTTAGGCTTTTAGCTTTTGCGTATGACCATCTACAGTTTTCTTTTTTCAAATATTTATTTTAAAAAAATCATAAATCAAAGCAAAAAAAAGAGAAGAAAAAAAAAAAACTATATCCAAACGAGCTTTCTTGTGTGCAGATATATGTAATTTTTCCACATATGTGAATAGTGAACAATAATGTTTTGTGAAGCCTCATGTTATGCCTTTTGTGTAATTAGGCTTACTTTGTCATATTATTCATTCAAATTGAATATTGAATTTTATGTAAAATTTTTTTGTTAAGAGATAACAACTCAGAAAATATTATTGAGAAATGTGAGAATAGTTATCCTTTCATTACATATGTGCATTTTTTCTTATTTTGGTCTTTTTCTTAGTCCAAAAGGTGTAACTTAATCATATGCTTTAAATGTAGTATTTTTTTTGTGTTTAATGTTTTAGATCATACTTTCCCTAAAAGGAAATTGAATTAGGAAACAATACAAAAAATAAATGACGTGAATATGGGCTGCTTCAAATGTTTTCATGATTACGTTGAAAGGCATAGTAAAGTGCCTTTTTTAGGTATGTTTTCATGATTTGTTAAAATGGTTTCAGCAAGAACAATTATAATTAAAATATATTGCTTTATAGGATTGAAGGTCTATTTTTTGACATATTATACAGCTATATGTATATTTATTTGATTTGGTCATCTTTATTAATTTATATTACTCAAAGATATTTTTTAATTTTTAAAAAATTGCAGTGAGTGTAAAAAAATATTTTGAGTATTTTTACACGTTAAAATGAATGAAAGTTAACAATAGTATACAATCAAGCATTGAAGGGTTAGAAGCATTAGTTATCAATACGTTTATCCATCTTTTATAGTTGTTATTAATTACTTTTAAGTCCAAATAAAGTATATTAATTACAGCCTCACTAATAAGTTTGGGTTTGAGTGTCGGAGCCATTTTTGCTTGTGAGTGCGGGGAGCTGCGTTGCTCCCGGTAGGTCTAATTCCGTGTAAAAAATAAATCTATACACAGAAAGAAGAGAAAACTATATTAGTTGTTTTCTTTTATATGATTTGAGGTTATTGGTTTGCTATCAATAAATCATGCTAGTAACTTTTGATTAAAAAAAATTAGTGGTTTGTGTGGTTTTTATTCAGCTTTGTTTTTACTATAGTTCGGGTTTATTCATCAGTCTCTAATCTATTTATCTGTTTCATAATCTATGATTGGAGGTCATTAGTTAAATGTTAATAAATCTAGTGTCGTGATTCATATGTATATATGTATATATATGTATATATGGATATATACGTGTATATTTATGAAATGATCTTTAATAAAAATATTTACTTTTTCCCTTGTATTACACCGGTGAACCGCTAGTTATTCAAGAAATCGAAAAAAAAAAATACTGAGAACAAACTAATAATCTCTTCAGTTGTTTTAATTTGCTGCTTTGAATTGTCTAATGTACTATTGTACTTCCCTTTAACATTTGCAACCACATTTACTTTTAGGATTTTCGTTCGTATCTTGGAGGGTTTTCTAAGGTACTAGTTTCTTGCAATATCAGCTTTTGAATTTAAGAAAAATGGTTGACCATTGAATGGGATTTTTTTTGAAAAAAATCTAGGTATTTTGGTAAAAATATAGTCACCACAATTGTGATATGTGGTTATTACAGAATGTGAGATTTCATAAATGTGACATGTTATTATCACTATTATATTTTTTTATAACTATTATTACATTGAGTAATAATTATAACAAATTTAAGTGATAAGTTTTAGTAAAAACTACCTCAAGGCATAGTACTTTCGAAATACCTTAGCGGCTCCCTTTCTTTTAATATGTGATTATGGCTGTGGAATAGAGTGATTGAAAGTGAAAGGTGAAAAAACTGCTTTTCCACTGTGCTAAAGTTTTAACTTGTAATTTCTTGTTCCATTATCCTTAATTCTTTCGTCATTGAAAGTTCTCATCTCAGTTCACCATTTTAAACAAGTAATTCCTTCAATATTCTTGTTCCTTTTATCATCCTGTTGCTTATACGCAAAGTAGGACCAAAACGATACATTGGTTTCTTGTGTTGTGTTAACCCTAAGAGGTAGCTGTACACCCAACGTTTTGAATTTAAAACTTGACAATTCTCTTGGGGCCAAGCAATGAGAGATTAATCTTTTGTGAATCCTGTAGTCTTGGCATAGATGAACTGCTTTGGACCAAATTGAGGAGGGATTAATTGAAGTGCTCATAGGCTAGGCTGGACACTCTTGAACACATAACCGAAAAAAAAAAAAAACAGATTTTTCAATGTCACATATGCGGCTACCATTGTTGGGGCCTTTGGCTTACACAATGAAATCCAAAAAATATCTAGTGGCAATACTTGTAGGTGATAAGAGTTTTTATTTTTTTATAACAATGCCTATGATACCTTGAGTGGTTTTAATAGTAGCGTACTCAGCAGTAAAAAAGGTTACATTAAGTGATTATAAGTAACTCAGTCCAGTGGTAAGTATAATCAGTTCTAGTGATAAGTAGCTTTTTTCAAAGGCTGATCCTAATCATCACTAGGACTGACTTACTTACCATTGAGTCTGATCCTTTTTTATTGTTAGGTACCGGTGCTGTGAAAATCACTCACGATACTGTTGAATTTCTCGTTTTTTATTGTGTAATTTGAATGATTTCAGAATAGGGCATTACGCGGAAGAAGGGATTTGGAGGCTTTTGTTTACCTGACGTAGGTGGTTTTTTAAGTTTATGTTGCCGCAAGGCTGATTTTTTACATATTTCAGTGAAGCAAGTAAAGCTTTGTTAGCAGCTGCCTTTTAAAACAGAAAGCGTTGTTATTAAGAGCGATTTCATTCTCTTATGGGTAAATAATGTTTAGTCCCTCCAACTTTGTTTCAGATTTTAATGTTATCATCTTTTTATTAAAACTCACCTTTTCATGATAGGACATGTACGATTGCAGTTTGAACTTGAAAGTTTGATTTGAAGTTTTTTGAAAAGATTTGGAGTCGCCACCCAACGTAATTAAAAATGTATTATGTCACTTAAAGCTAAGCATAATTCGAGAACTAAACTTACGCTTTTTAAAAATATTTTAAAAATGCCTTCTTAAGAAGGTTTTGGAAAATAAGATTTTTAGCAACCTTTTGAAAACTTTTGAGAGCCCTTTCGAAAACACGACTCCAAGTTGGTCTTTGAAATAGAAATCTACGGTCCGGTGATTAATTATGTGTAGGGAATATATCCTAAGATCATCACCTTACCCCACCCTTTTGATACCTACATGTGTATTCACCCCTAACTCATTCACTAATTTAATGTCCACTGTATCCATTTATAAAACTTTAAAAGATGGAAGGTTTAATCATCACTTTTGGGATGAATGATGTATGATGCACGCTTTGAAATAACTTTTGAAAGAATGTGAAATTTTTTAAATTTGGCTTGAGATAGAGAGTTTGATTGAAAGAAAGGACATTTGACTTGAAATAAGGGTTGCTTATGTATCTTATTTGGCGAGAATCAGATCATTCATAATTCGTACATGAGCATGATTGAAAATGAACTCACGGAAGTCTAGGAAGGCTTTAAAACTTTGTTCTGAGAGAGTTTTGACTTGATATAGAACTTAAGAGAGTTTGAATAATTTTAGAATGTTTTGAATTAACTCAAGAAAGTTGGGAAAGTATTTTTGAAATCAACTCAAGAGGGTTTTGGAATGTTTTGAAATATCTTAAGAGAGTTTGGAAAGTATTTTAGAACTTGAGTCTTAGAATGTTTGAAACAAACTCAAAAGAGTTTGGGAAGTTTTGAAATCAACTTAAGAAAATTTTAGGAATATTTTGAAATCAACTCAAGAGAGTGTGGGAATATTTTGAATTTAACTCAAGAGAGCTTTAAAATGTTTTTAAAAACTTAATTAAGGATTTTTGAAAATGGAGTTTGAATGGGAGTAAGGTGAAAGCTCTTGTAAACTTGTCTTTAAAAGGTTTTTGAAAATCATTTTTGGTGTACCTTGTGAAAGGCATGTTGGATATTTCATCACTTTTAAGAGATTAACTATTGAGAAACTAAATTCCTTTAAGGTTATGGGTCCGTCTGGTAACGCTGTCAGTTTTTGTTTTTTGCTGTGTGTTTTTATTGTGTGTTTTTTTTGGTTTGGTGATGAGCATTTATAAGTTAGCGTTGTACCAATAGTACTAGACCAATGTTTTAGTAAGAAAGAACACACCCATTTTAGTGTTTTTAGTTTTCTTTTTTTGAATTTTGTAAAAAACTAAAAAAAAAAAAAATTAAACAATCGCTGTTTTTTGTTTTTTTTGAAAAACAAAACAAAAACAAAAACAATAAACGTTACCAAATGAGAATTTTGGAAACATTTTTAGAAAGAGGGGTATACACTTTCTTTAAGGTTTTGACAACTTTAGGTTTATAGAACCCTACTTGATATCTCACTTTCCTTAGGAAACTATAATCATTGAATGACTAAGATTGCACTAATAATGTGAGTCTTGAAAATCATTTCTGAAAGAGGTTTTTGAAAATACTTAATATTTGGAACCCTACTACGAACCTTGAAAGTTTCATTTAATGTCTCACTTTCCTTTGGACACCCTAACCATGAAGGGGTTGGGATCACCTTAGGATTGTGAGTGTTTGCAAAATATTTAAGAAAATAATTTTTGAAAATGCTAAGTGTGTAGTCACTTTTTTTGTCAAAACAAGTTC
The DNA here is from genome assembly GCA_033060915.1 of Euryodendron excelsum. NCBI lineage: Eukaryota > Viridiplantae > Streptophyta > Magnoliopsida > Ericales > Pentaphylacaceae > Euryodendron > Euryodendron excelsum. Next base: position 28,906,234 of record CM065386.1, read on the forward strand.
AAAAGAACTTTTGAAAAGTTGAAAGAGAATTGGAGGGAGTTTTATAAACAGGGTTATGAAAAACTCAAGAAAGTAGGAAACATGGAAAGCAAGTTTTTAAAACTAGTTTTGACTTAAAGGATGACTTTAAAAATCTTGAAATTGGAGCCTTGATGTTAATTAACCTTGGTTAGATTGACCTAAGGTTAATTAACTTAGATTAAGTTAACCTAGAGTTAGACAACTAGGGTTAGGTTGATCTAACTAAGGTTGGGTTAAACCTAGGATTAACTAAGTTAGGTTAGGTTAACCTAGGGTTGGAGATGTCCTAGGGTTAGCCAACTAGGATTGGATCAACCTATGGTTTTGAAGGGGTGATTTTGAACTAGGATTTGGACTTAGTGGTTTTGGAAGGTTGGAGTGGTTTTATGCATGAAACTTTGAAAGGATTTTTCGAAAATCATGATTTTATGTAAAAATCTCATCATTTCATGTAGAAAACTTTAAGATTTTATGTGAAAAACTTGAAGAAAGGCTTGGAAAAGTATCATTTCAGGTAAAACTTCTTGGAAAACCAATTTAAGAAAATTGTACGTTTTGAAAACCATTTTGTTAAAACCACTCAAGTGAGTATAGGATTCATATGGTTGATATTTGAAAACCACCCAAGAGAGGTGTTGAGTCCTGATTTTTGCCCCAAGTCTAGGTCTTGCCTTGGACAAAACCCGACACTCTCTCTATTAGAACTCACTCTCCTAAGAAGGATGAATGTGACGGAGTTTGAACTTAAAATTGATTTGATTAAAAGCTTTTTTAAAAAAGGTTAAGAGTCGCCACCTAATATGGTTAAAGGTGTGTTAAGTCACCTAGAACTAAAGGTAATCCGAAGATCAAACTTAGTTTTTTGAAAATGGTTTGAAAATATCCTCTTAAGAGGTATTTTGGAAAATAAGGTTATTTGGTAATCTTTGAAAATGTTTAAAGCCCTTTTGAAAATGTGACTCCGGTTTTGGTCTTTGAAATAGAAATCTGTGGTCTAGGGATTGGTTACGTGTAGGGAAGATATTCTAAAATCAGCACTCTATCCCGCCATTGCGGTACCTACATGTCTATTCACCTTTAGATTCACTCACTTGAATATCTAGTTTCTAATTGTCTACTTTAAAAAGTTTTGAAAATGGGTTTTTATCATCACTTTTGGAAAGAATGACGCATAAAGCAATTGAAAAAGAGTTTGGAAGAAAATTGAGATTGGATTTCGAAAAGCCCTTGTGAATTTGTCTTGAAAAGGTTTTTGAAACTTATTTTTTTATGTATCTTATGAAAGGTGTGTTAATGTTTCATTCCCTTTGAGAGGTTAGTTATGTAAGAACTAAACTCCTTCAAGACCATAAGTTTTAGAAAGCATTTTTAAAAAGAGGGGTTAGAAATTTCCCTTATTTGAATATCTCACTTGATCTTGGACAACCCTAACCATAGAAGGCCAAGGGTGGTTTCAAGAACGTGATATTTGAAAATAGTTTTTAGAAAAAAGGTTTTGTAAAATATTTAGGGTTTGAAACCCTAATGTGAACCTTATGGATTTTATTTGATGTATCACTTTACTCAGGAAACCCTAACCAAGAAAGGGTTAGAATTGCCTTAGGGTTGTGAGTTTTTGAAGTAATTTTAGAAATAGTTTTTGAAAAATGGTGAGTGTCTAGCCATTTGGATTGAGACAAGTTTGAAAGAGCTTTTTAAAACATTTTTGGGTTGGAGTTGGAGTTTGAAAAAGGGTCCTAAAGTTACAATCTTGAAGCCTTCTTGTCGCACTCCGATTTTTTGCACTCGAGATATATGGAAAATACATGGTACTTTTTTGTTAGAACTCATCCTCCTAGAAGGATGAGTGCAACTATGTTTAAATCAGAAATTAATTTGATTAAGGGCTTTTGAAAAAAGGTTTGTAATCACTACTTAACTTTATTAAGGTAAGTTAGGTCACCTAAAACTAAGTAAAGTCACCTAAAACTAAGTAAAGTCTGAAGACATAAACTTAAGGTTGTTGAAAAGGTTTTAGAAAAATTTCCTTAAGAAAGAGTTTTTTTTTTTTTTTTTTTTTTTGTGTGGAGAAAATAGGTTGTATAGCAACCTTCGAAAAAGATTGTTTAATCCCTTTTAGAAAATAACTCCGTTTTGGTCTTTCGAAAACAGTGATTTTAAATTCCGAGGTTGGTTACATATTGGAAAGATGCACTAGGCTATCTCCTTATCCTGCCTTTGCGGTATCTATATGTTTTTTCACCTTAGGTTCACTCGTTTAGAATCTCTGGTCATCCAATGTCCAATTATATTCACTTTGAGAATTTTGGAAAGAGGTTTATGTCATCATTTTAAGGATGATGTGATACATGATATATAAGTGCATGAAAATAATTTGGAAAGAGATTTTGAAAAAGGGGATTGGAATTTTGAAAAAAGGTTGTGATCGCACCCATGAGAGTTGTTGGTCCAAAAGACAACCCAAGAGGGGGGGTGAATTGGATTTTTCGAAGATTAATAACAATTAAGATTAATTAAAATTAATCTAAGCAATGTAACAGTGATCAATCTATATGCAATGTAATATAATCAGAGAAAGGAAAGAAAACAGAGTATAAGAGAGAACACACAGATTTACAGAGGTTCAACCATAACCCGTGGTCTACGTCCTCACCCCAAGACCTCCTTGAAGTCTTCTTCCACTATGTAATCACCTATTACAAATGAGCTGCTGATTGACAAAGTGCTCAGGTCACTATACACAAGAACTCCCACCTGAATTCTTCAATCACCAAGTGGTTTTGTTCAAACTCCACTCAAACTTCCAAGAGTTTTATTTTCACAAAAGAACTCTCAAACTCTCAATTACACATGTATATGAGTATACAAGAAACTAGCAAACTCTCTAACAAGAGTAGATTTTATAATCAAAGCTCACAGGTTGAAGACAGGAAGAATATTCAAGGTTTTTAGTGAATCAGTCAGTTTGATCTTGTATTTGTCTCTTATCTCTTGTATAAATGCAGTTGGAAGCTTGTATATAAACCCCTGTATTGATTCCATCCATTAGAGGTTGTTGGGTATCATTAATGCAAGTCCAGTCCGTTATAACGTTAAGGAAAATAGCCGTTATATCCAAGGACTCGGCTCTAGGTTTGTGGGGTCGACACTTTCTGCTTCTGCATTTACCAGATGTTGTTCACTAACTTCATGAGTCTGCTCTTCATATCAATGATTTGACTCATTGTTCATTCTGTCTTCACATCTTTGGCTTCTGCTGTCATGAGGCGAGTCTTCATCTTTAAGAGTTTGCTCTTTGATCATTCGATCTTTAGCCTTTTACTTCTGTTGTCGTGAGGCGACTCTTCGTCTTCATGTGTCCCCTCATTGATCATGTCATCTTCAAGCTTTTGTGTCTATCTCCATGAGGCGACTCTTTATTTCAATGAGTTTACTTTTTGTCTATTTGGTCTCCAGGCTTTTTGCTTCTGTGATCAAGAGGCGACTCCTCATTTTTCATAAGTCCACTCATTGTTCATTTTGTCTTTAGGCATTTTGCTCCTATGATCAAGAGGCGACTCACCTCATTGTCCATTTGGTTTTTAAGCCTTTTGCTTTTGTAATCAAGAGGCGACTCCTCATTTCCATAAGTCCCCTCATTGTCTAGAAATCTGCTTTCTGACTTCTAATGATCTAGCTCATCTCAGCACTGATATAAGATCTTCAAGGAGTATTTCTTTGGAGTATAATGATCAATCAAATCTCTTTAACTCATCAGAGTTAACTTATATTCACTTTGGATTGAATCAATCATTGGATATTGATCTTCTCTTGACTCTCAAACTGTCAGAGCTTCATTAGATCAATGTTTATCTTTTCTTCTTCATTTGCAAAGCTTTCTTCTTTCATCGTAGAACACTATCTTTCAATGCCAAGCTTCCTCAATTATGTAGAGCTTCACAATGCTTCAATGCCGAGTTCTTCTCTTTGCTAAAAATTCTTCTTTCTTCTTTAAAATCATATCAATGAGACTTTTACAGACTTGATGAAATCTCTTCATACATCTAGTTTTCATTAATTCTTTATATTGTAAAAAAATTCTTCACTTGGATTCCAGGTAGAGATCAGACAATCATTGTGAGCCATCTTTCTCAGCAATTTCAATCATATTGTCTTGAATTGATCTTTGCATACTAGATGAAGTCATTTCTTGAGCATTTTCAATCTCTTCAATAATCAATTCCTCTTCAACTGATCTTTGCACCTTTTCAACTAATCTTTGCATATTTTGATGAAGTCTTCAGTCTATCTTGAGTGCAAATCAAACTCACTGAGTCTATGCATACTTTGATGAAAGCTTCATTTGAACACCTTCAATCTCTTCGAATGTAAGACATTTGTTTGAAGTAGAGATAGGCATCAATCCTCAGTTTGGTTTATTGCATAGCTCTTGGAATTCATTGCTTGATCTTGAATTTGTTGTGTATTCTCTTTGATATGTATTAGACTTAAGATTGAACTTTAAGTTTAAATTATGAACTTTGTTAATCTACACACTAAATAGATTCATTAGTAAAATAACATAGGGTTTAGTTATCATCAAAATCAATATGAGAATTAACCTTGAGTCAACAAGGGTCAACCTTAAGTCAACAAGAGTTGCCTACATATCCTTTTGTTGAGAATCAAATCAGTCATAGTTCGGACTCGGGGTCTGATTGAAAATAGACACTTTGAAAAGACACCTTGTAACGTTTGGAAAGTTTGACTTGAAAAGCATTTAATTTGAACTTGGATTTGAAGATTTGAAATTGAACTTTGATTTAAAATCGATTTTGATTTTCAAATCGAACTTGGGTTGACTCTGCAATAAAACTTGACTTTGAAATTGAATTTTGAAATGAAACTTAGATTTGTTGGCCCAAGAGTGCAAGCAAGAGGAGGGGTGAATTGGTTTTCAAAAATAATCATAAATAATTTAACTAAAAACTGATTAAGCAATCTAATTAAATAATCTAATAGCAGAAACAAAGTGTGTGTGCAATATGTTCAGGCAATCTTAAGTAAGAAATGAAAAATAGAGCACAAAATGAACACAATGATTTACCGAGATTTAGTCACAACTCGTGACCTACGTCCTCACCCTCAAGACCCTTAAAAGCTCTTCCACTATGTGCAATGAAGAATTACAAAGCAGGTGCTAGTTGACCAAGTACCTAGCTCACTTTTTATAAGAGCTCTAAACTTCTCAAGCGATTTTATCTAAGTTTCACTCAAACTTACAAGTGTTTTTAACAAGAATACTTAAACTCACAGGTTTACAAACCCACCCAAATAGAGTAAATGAGGTTTACACAAAGTATCTGTCTCAAAGAGTAGATAGAAAAAGTGTAAGATCAATAAATGCCCCAATATCTCAACAAAGCAACTGTAGCAATTAGGGTTTATGCTTTCAGATTTGATTCAGCACTTAAATGTGTGTCCTCATATGTATAAATGTTGTGGGGGTCTTGGTTTTATAGTCTTGCATTCATTATATCTGTTAGAGGTGATTAGAGTCGTATTAAATGCAAGATCAGACGAGCAGAACGTTTAAAAATATAGTCGTTACGGGCAATGTGTAGACCCCTTTTCTGCATGTGTCGACCTTTTTTGTTCTGTCTCCAGCTTCTCAATAATCTGCTTCAATGTGTCGACCCATTCAGGCAATGTGTCGACCCCTTTGCTTAGAGACTTTAACTTTGCAAGACTTCTTCAATTGATCTAAGACTTCATCAAAATTTCTAAGGGAGCTTCCTAGTCTTGTGATCTCCCCTTCAACTGATCTTCTAGGCATTAATACTGACTGCCGATCTTCTTCTCTTTGTTGTCGATCTTCTTTTAATTGTTGCCAATATCCTTTTCTAATCTTGTTATGCCTCATTGTAAAAGGTGTCAGTTCTTCCAAAAGAGCTGCTAACCTTCTTCTCTTTGTTGCTGATATCCTTTTCAATAATATTGATCTCCTTTTAATTGATGCCGATATCCTTTTTTAATATTTGTAAAAGGTGTCAGTTTTTCCAAAAGAGCTGCCGACCTTCTTCTTTTTGTTGTTGATATCATTTTCAATGATGTCGATCTCTTGTCATTGTTGCCGATATCCTTTTCAATGATGCCAATCTCCTTTTCAAGTCTAGATCTTCACATGCCCTTCAATTTTTTCTTGACAAGCTTCTCAGCACACAAGTTCTTCAATATCTTCAATATATAAAGCTTCAAGTCATTATTTTAAGAGAGATTAATGCATAATATGATTTGCACACTAAGTAGAATCATTAGACAACTTAACACATAGTTTTGTGATCATCAAAATCAAGGCATGGAGTCAACAATTGTGTTATCTCTGATAGCTCTTCTACGAAAAAAAGTGCCTATCAGTAGTGAAATTGAATCCATCTTGAAAAAACACACTTGGAAACTAGTGGAGATTGCACTTGGTAATAATCCGTTAGGATATAAATGGATCTTTAAGAGCAAAATGAAAGATGATGGATCAATCATATGTTGAGATGACATCCTTGAATAGTGAATCAATAAGGATAACTTTATGGATCAACGGATAGGGTCAATAGTCCCTTGTAATGAGAAAAAAAATGGTATGCAAAATGTCATTGTTTGTCTTTATGTGGATGATATGATCAGTAGTAATGATGATTTTATTAAAACTACTTCGAAAATGTTAAATAGTAAGTTTGACTTGAAAAATCTAGATGTTGCAGATGTGATACTTGGTATTAAATTTACCAAAACATTTGGAGGATATGCTCTATTATAGACATATTATTTCAAGAAGATACTCGATAAATTTAAGTCTGTAAATAGTCTATCGAGAATGTCTATAGATGTGAATCTTCATCTCGCTAGAGAATAACGAAAACTATATATTTTAATTTGGAATAGACAATTTTATTTTAGTGGTGAATTGAACTAGTCCGGATACTGCTTACTGAGTTAAGTTAAGTAGGTAGACGAGTAACCCATGGTTAGACCACGGGAAGACCATAGTTAGGATACTTAGATATCTGAGACAAACCTAAGACTATGGGTTGTACTGCATGAGATATCCAGAAGTACTTGGAGGGGTACACTAATGCAAACTGGATATTTGATGCTAAAGACTCCAAATCCTTAAATGGATATATTTTTACCCTTGGAGGTGAAACAATTTCTTGAAAATCCTCTAAACAAATGTGTTTAGATAGATCCACTGTGGAATATGAAGTTATTACTAGCTAGTGAGGTAGTAATGTGACTTTTGAATTTTTAAAGGATATTCCTTATGGCCATAACCTGTGTTAGTTGTTTATGTACATTACGGTAGAGAATCAGCACTAGCAAGGACATAGTATTATATATCTAATGGTGTGTCATGACATGTATGTCGTCGATAATGTACTGTAAAGCAATTGCTTACAGACAGAATAATATCCATTGATTATATTTAGTCAAAAGTTAATATTGGAGATCCTCTTACTATAGGCTTAGTAAGAGATTAAATATAATTCATCGAGGGGAATGGGCTTTGAAGCCTACAACTTAAAAGTTATCGTAATGGCAACTCAACCTAACTGACTAGAGATCCCAAGATCTAGGTTTAATGGGACAACCGAATTATGTGTGACTTAGGAAAAAATCATTGAGAAACTCGTTCCACTACCCACACCTATGATGAAATAATGATTACTTGCAGCGAATGTTAGGATAAGCTAAGCTTTTAATGATTCTTATATATTGGAAATCCAAGTGCAGTATAGCAGAATACTCTTAATAAGAAATCACCTATATGAGTGTGAATGGGCCGCTTCTGTGAGAATTGTTAAGGCTAAACTCTCTAAAGTACTCATAAAACTACCAGGTGTTGTTTAGGGCCAAAATGAACACAATCGTGAGAACCATATTGTGCTCAGAAAGGAACTGTGTGAATACTATTGAATTTAGCCAAAAGCCACCTATAGTATTTCACTGGGGATCCTCTTACTATAGCCAAAAGCCACCATATTGTGTTCGGAAAGGAATTGTGCCCCGATATTATTTCACTAGGGAAGGTTCAAAACCAAAAGCCACCTATTTTGATGCGGTAACTTTCCATTATAACTCTCTTTGCCGTTTTTAGTTTTTTCATTTGCATTACATTAACCAATCTTATTCATGTGGGGGATTGTTGAAAAATTTGTGTGACAACACAAAGTTTGAGCCACTAAAAATATAGGACCCATACATCCTTTGATGTGCGTCCAAGGTGCTATGAATTCAGCTCCATGAGATAATGACTCTTAACGTGGCCAATATGACCATGGTTTACTTGGGTAAAGTAAGCTTGTCCCACATTTGTTTCTTATGAAACTAATGAAGGGTTTATAAAGGCTTCCCTTCAAGTTGGGTTTGGGCCACAAGGGTTAACCAATTTTGTGGAAGAGAGAGGACCTACCCAACCTATGAGTCCACTACAACTGGGCTCAGGTGCGATTCTACGTCCAACCAGGTTCAATCTTTTTGCGCCAAATTTAAATTTATTTTATATTCAAAAGATGTGACCATTGGCTAGGCACCATTTGGCTGGTGACTTTCCGCAAAGAGGCATCTTTATTGCTATTTAAACTAGAGTTTCTTCTCCAATTAAAAGAACCGATAAACAATGGATGAAGGTCAAAAATTCTGTCGAAGTTTCCCCAAAAAATCTATGTAATTTCTAAATCATCCTGGTCAATTTCTGCAATGAATTTCAGGGGCGAAATTCTACAATCTTCGCATTGCTTTCCATCTTCTTTGAATCCCTGCCGAAATTCTAAGACGAATTTCCAAATAATTCAGTACCGAATTTCTGTCTAGAAATTCTGCTTCATCACCCTTCTTTATTTTTTCAATTTGTCAAAAGTTTTTACGTTGCATTAAGAGAGAGTTTCAGACGCAGTCTGGTTCGCCGAGCACGCAGATTGAAGTGTTTTTTCTACGTGCTGTGTTTATTGTATCTTGAGAGCCATGCACCCATTCATTCCCTTAGTACCATTGTGGGGGGCGAATCTGTCTTAAGGACAAAGTGTGATACACTTGCCTTGATCAAAACATTTATTCGTATTTTTCTATGTTCTTAGTTTCTACAGTACTGCAAGTTCTTTAATTTGTATGTTTGGAATATCCTATTTCGTAGCATATAAGTAGTACTTTGTTATACTCAATCGTATACAGATTGTTGTTAAATTGCAGTATTACTATATTCACACACTAGGGGATAACAGTTCACCCTAGGGTCTTCGCCACTGGGGAGGCTATTGATACCCGTCAAGCTAATGTTGCTTTGTCTGTTTTTATTGGATTGTTGATGAAAGCATAATTTAATGATACAGAAAATTGAAATAAGGGATAATTCCATACAGGCATATAAAATGATTTGGCTGTGTATAACATAGAATGACTATGACCTAGATTCAATTGCATTTGATCAAATTTCTTTGACTTCTCGATTCTATCGTATGAGTTCCTTATTCTCCTGATAGCTTTCCTTGAGGTACTCCCTTTTCAATTATTTTTTGGCTTTCCATAATTACCCCTTTTGATGTACTTTTATTTCATTTTATGTTTGACATTTACTCGAATGGCATCCTCATTACTGCCTCTCAAACTGATGTAGTCTTTATTACAGATAGAGATGAATTGGATACTCTATTTTTTGCACTAACAGGGATTGTTTGTGTGTGACAGAGACTACTAGCACTGTGATTTCCTTCATTTTAATTGCTATCAGTTTTATCTCTTTTACATTATATGAACTTTGGATAAGAAAAAACTCAATCTATCTGACCATATACTGTTTCTTTTATTATTGCAGAAAGGAAATGTGGCAAATCAATGGGAACACTTAATATTGCTACTTGCAAATATCAATGCTATAAACAAGAATATTGAAAATCATGCCCAGGTCTTGATGCTGTCTTGCCTCTACTCCCTCCCTTTCAGTTGTTTACAGCTTTATATTGTCTAGCAATTTCCTTTGGCTTAGGAACTTGGTTGGTTATGGTCTGTCCCAAATTTGGGAGGAATTTTTTTTTTTTTTTTCTTTTTCTTTTTGGTAGAAACGGGTTTTTTTTTTGGTCCTATGGACCTATAGTGATGGGCTACACAATATGTTGTAACCTGCCCTGCCCACAAACCCCATACTAGATGAAGGCTTATGTGGTCTGAATACCAAGAAACTTTATGAACTAAGCTATTGTCAATTCTCACCTTCAAAAAGGAGATACAGATTTAACACAAAATTACATAGTTTCATACGCTGCTTATTGGCGTGCACATGTATATCTCTGAGTGGGCTTTGTCTAAGAAACTGGCGGTTTGGTACAAAAAAAAAAATAAAAAAATAAAGAAGACAATACAGAAAACATTATAAATAGAAAGAAAAAGTCTTGATTCATGATGTGGACCATGGAAACTAAAATTTATGTAGTGTCCATATGAAAGTACGTACTGATTATTTTATAATATCAATCATGTTATAGCATGAATCAAACTTATTAGAGGGATAACCAATACTCCAGGTCCACAATGGAGAGTAAAAGTAAGAGAAATGAGGATTATGGTACATACAAGAGTGTTTCAGTTCTTATGCAATTCTTTAGCAACTGGGTGGTTCTTTCATTTGAAACCTAGCTACTTCCAAAACTGGTTGTCTTAGCTAATGCTTTCTTAACTGCTATAATTATTTGGACGATTTGCACTGTTAGCATTTTTTCCCACCTCCATACCATTTACTCTTTGGCTCGCTTGGATGGAAGACACAAAATGTGATGTCATTTCTAGGGATCACATTATTAGCACCTCCGTTTATAATCACCATTCTCATTGTCATTGTCATTGCCATTGTAATTGCCATCATAGTCACCTCCTCCATTCCACTAGCATCATTAGCATTCTCATATTATCATTATTACCTTTAATAAGAAACATTTGTCAATTAAGTCACAATCTCATTTCTACCATTACTTTTGCTCCTTAAAGCTCTTGCCAAAAAAATATATAAATGGTCTCTAATTTCACAATAATATCATTTGGTTTGCTTGTCGAATATTCATATGTATTAGATTGGTTCACAGTAACATTATCATGCCCCAACTTTAGTGACTTCCTCAACTTTCGAAATATTGTTCTAGTGCACACTGCTATCTATAGGTTAGGACATCATTCAAAAACCATTCTTTTGGAAGATCTTACAAATTTAACTCTTGAAGAGGTTTCAACAATTCAACTCGATGAATAGTCAAATAATGCTAATTTCTTAACCAAATTCAGTACACAGCCATTTTCTTAATTCCTTTAAAAATTATTTATGATATAAAATTTGAATTTTTCATAAAACCTGAAAATATCATACTTAGGTAATGGATTTATTTATCTTAATTTTTCTTTAATTAAATGATTAAGGGCAATTATGTTATGTAATGGAGTTAATTTAATCTATTTATCTTCATTATTCTTTCATTAACTGATTTTATTTTATTTTTTAATTAAAACAATTAAAAAGACAATATAAATACTGACAAGCTCATTAATTTTTTTGAAAAAAATCATTAGAAACTGGACAGTTAATAATTCGTATTTCAAAAAGGAGTAATATATTAACTCTCTTTAACATATGCCTACAATGGGCATATGTTAACAGTTTGCCTAATAGAGAAGCCATTCAATATAATTTGGATGTTGTGATTGGTCACTGCTTTGGATTATTATTGGGATCCACTTAATGGCATAAAATTACATTATTTGAAGTATAATTGATCATAAAAATAAAAATAAAAGTAACCGCCAAGGCATAGGACGGAGTTGGTATGAGGCGGCTATTAGTAGCTCTGTATCTACAACAAATAGAAACCAAGGATAGTTACGTAATTTTATGAAGTCAAATAGGAGGAAAAAGTGTTGTTATTCCCTTTTTTTTTTTTTTTTTTTAATAGTAGCGGATAGATATGTTTAAACAATACACACAAGAGTTCATAATTTAATCTCCCACTTACTCCTATAAATATTTCTAATTTCTAAGGGAATCAAAAGGATTAGGGCCATGCGGCAAGGACACGTGGTGGTGGAATGAGGATGTGCATAATGCAGTAAAAACAAAACAGGCTTGCTATAAAACTTGGCAAAAAAATGGAAATAAGGATAATCTAACAGAGTACAAACGCCCGTGCAAAGAAGTAAAAACGGTAGTTAGAAATGCTAAATCGAGAGCCTATGATGATCTTTATGCAAACTTAGGAACAAAGGAAGGAGAAAATAATATATATAGACTCGCAAAGGTGAGGGAGAGGAAAACTAGAGACCTTAATCATATTAAATGTATTAAGAATGGAGGATCATGAGTGTTCGTACAAGTCGAGAAAATCAAAGAGAGATGGAAAAGTTATTTTGACAAGTTATTGATTGAAAATCATACAGAGGACTTAGATATAGGGGATAGTACTATTAGTCGGGGATATAGAGGGTGTAGATTTTTTTGAAAAATTAGATAATCCAATTTGAATGTAGCATTAAAAAAGATGAAAGGAGGGAGAGCCTTAGGACCATATAGCATCCCTATCGTGGCTTGGAAGTGATTAGGAGGTGTAGGTGTGACGTGGTTGACAAAATTGTTTAACAAAATTATAATAACTAAGAAAATGTCAGATGAATAGGTAAAGCATTTTAGTCCCTCTCTATAAAAATAAAGGGATATTCAAAGTTGTACTATTTAGAGGGGAATTAAGCTCATGAGTCATACTTCGAAGTGATGGGAGAGAGTCATTGAGTAGAGGTTGAGACTTGAAACATCCATGTCAGAGAGCCAATTGGGATTTATGTCTAGGAGGTCAACAAATGGAAGCAATTTATATATTAAGGAGGTTGATGGAAGGGTACAGAGAAAAGAAGAAAGAAAAGAAGAAAGATCTGCATATGCTTTTTATAGATTTGGAGAAAGTCTATGATAGGGTTCCTTGAGACTTGATGCAGTGGGCTTTGGGAAAGAAAGGTATCACAAATAGATATGTTGAAGTGATACAAGACATGTATAACGGAGCTACAACTGTAGTGAGGACAACAGTGGGAGAAACAAGTGATTTCTTGATCACCATAGGTTTACATCAAGGCTCCACATTAAGCCCTTATCTTTTTGCTATAGATATGGATTAATTAACTAGACATGTACAAGAAGAGATATCGTGGTGTATGTTATTTGTTGGTGATATTGTTTTAGTTGACAAATCAAAAGTAGGGTTAAATGCGAAGCTGGAGCGTTGGAGAGAAGCGTAGAATCAAGAGGTTTTAGGATCAATAGGACTAAAATGGAGTACACGGAGTGCAAGTTTAGTAATAATTCGAGTTCTAATGAAGGTGTAGTTAGTATTGAAGGACAAGAACTATCTAAGAGTGAACAATTTCAATAGCTAGGCTCAATCAATCTTACATATGGGGCGAGACGTTGGTGGGGATGTGACACATAGAATTCAAGCAAGATGAACTAAGTGGAGGAATGCTTCAAGTGTCTTGTATGATCGATGCATACCTATGAGACTAAAAGGAAAGTTTACAAGATGGCTATAAGACTAGCTATGCTCTATGGTATTGAGTGTTGTGCAACCAAAAAATAACATGTTGGCAAAATGAGTGTAGCAGAGATGCGGATGCTAAGGTGAATATGTGGTAAAACTAGGAAGGATAGGATTAGGAACGGTAAAATTCAAGAAATGATAGGGGTGGCGCCTATTAAAGATAAAATGAGATAAAATCATTTAAGATGGTTTGGAAATGTTCAATGAAGACCAGTGAGTGTGCTAGTTCAGAGGAGCGATAATAAAGAAAGACATGATTCATTGTGACTTAAATGAGGGAATAATTGTTGATAAAGCATAATGAGAAACATAATCCATATAGCCAACCCCAGGTAGTTTGGGAAAAAGGCTTAGTTGAGTATAACCAGATCATACATGGAATATAGATGAATGGTCTGATCCTCTACCATCTATCTTGCTATGCAATAAGATCTCCCATAGCAAACATATCCTCATTCCCCCCGCCCCCTCTTGGCCCCAAACGACAAATACATCGATGCCTTGGACCAAATCAATGAATGTAATGAAATCCATAGTATATCGATCACATAAATGTGATCATGAATACTACCAGCTCTTTAAAATAGAAACAAAAGCATTGAGCTTTTCTATCTGCTTGTTATTTTCTAAGTTGCAAGATCCCTCTTTGTTACTATGTTCCTTGAGTTGCAATCTCTCTCTCTCCACTTTCTTTATATATATATATATATATATTATGAATCAAAGCCCTAAAGTTTTCCGATCCAGTTCAATAGTTGGCATTACAATTAGGAAGCTCGACAGTTTGATTTGTGCTGGTCGTGGACGATTTCGTGGTCTGCGAGGTATTAAAATGTTTTTTGGAGTGTTGAGTTTTAGAAAGAGGTATAATAATTAGTTGCAATAGCAGGCCCAATGGAGCTACTTCCATATTGCCTTCGTGAATGTATATAAGGGAAGGTGCCAATTATATGTCAAGGCAGATTTTAAGTTAAAGCTATTCGGTATAGGAACCATCCTATTGGCTGATGAGGTGGTCGTCAAAAAGAGGTTTTCTTATATTCGATTGATGAAGAAAACTTATAAGATGGTTTTCTCCTCTAGTTTGTTTTTTAATAAAACTAATACTAACACATAGTAATGAAAGGGTGCTTCATAAGTGTGACGACCTTTCTAGGGATATGATGATGACATAGAGGAGGTATACTTCTTAATGTTCTTGTTTTGTTTTACATATTGTGTCACAATCCAAATTCTCATTCCCCGGACAACCCAAGTCGTGACGTAATTTTAGTGTAACATGATCCATGAACTAAAGCTCCGATCAACACTAAATTAAAGAGAATACTACATCGATAGTTTCTAACTCCCAAAATCTAGTATAGTTTCAACTCTTAAAGTTTGGTACATTAACGTGGAAAGAAAATTACAATGATAAACTAAAGTAGTTTTGCCTTTATGATAAAGTCCACAGAAATCATTTCCATATCACCAATTGTATATTTCCATCTAAAAACATCCCATGAAACGGTGTTGAGCTATGAAGCCCAATAAAAAATAACAACACACTTTATAATAAGTTTGCAATTTACGTAAAACAGTTGCAAAATTCAGATAACAGTTCATAACACATGTTTCAATAAAATCCCATTTTTCTTTTCCCAAGTTGTAGTAATATAGCCAAAAAGATACAATAGTAATCTTTTGAAATCAAATTCCCAGCACATGCTTTTAAATAGGGTAAAACAATTATATCGTGGCATCACCCCTTTTGAGCTAGTAACTTCCAGTGACGGCATCGTTCCTGATTGTGCTTCAAAAGTACAATTATAATGCCTTAATTGGTACTTTGTTAGTATTAGTTTATGAGTATATATGCCTTTTCAGTTATGTTTTGATGTTAATTGAGTTTATAATATTTTATGTAGGTTTTGAGCTTAAATAGAGTGATTTCGAACGCAATTTAATCATAGATTTCAAGAGGTTGCTGGCAAGATACAAGCTGCTGAAGCTGTGGTACAAGCTGCTGAAGCACGCAGAGCTGGAATTTTGGGAGCCCATATCTCGCGAACCAGAAAGGTTATTCAGACCCGTAATATGTTGATTTCACATAACTTTTCGAGACCTACAACTTTCGTGAAGTGACCCAGCCCATCGGAGCACTCTGTAGAAGTCGTCCGTACGACTGACGACAAGATATATAGATTAATACACGTTTTAGTTAGAGATAGATTAGTAGGTAGTAGAATAGGTTTAGGAGTTCTATGTTTTGAAGGAGAAGAAGAATTCTAAGGTTTTTCTAGGGTTTGGAAGGAGGAATCATCCAATCCTTTGGAGACTACGAATATTTTCATCTTTCAAGGGAGCATCTTTGCTCTTTAGTTTTTATCTTTGGTTTTATTTCTTGTTTTTATTGTGAATGTTATATTATATTTCTTTAATGCAGTGTTTTATTTCTTCAATTATTATTTCTATTTTTGCAATCTTTATCATGTTTTTCACTAGCTAAATCTGTCCTTGGTATGGGTTGAGAAGGTAATTAGGTTACAGGTAGAGATTCAAGATAGTATTCATTTTCCAAGATTTTAAGAACTCGGATCAAGATTTATTTTCTTGCTCATGAATATCTTCGAAAACAGTATTCTTGATCATATCTAGTCATGTACGTGTAGACTAATTTGTAAGCAGGGATACGTATACCTAGAATTTCTGATAAGGATATTGATCATAACTGAATATATATTCCTATTAAAAGTACTTTAGAAATCTACTGTTCTTGATTAAGCTTCAAATATACTTTGTAGACAGGTTTATAAACTGGGACAGGTATGAATGGGACCCTGGTATGAACACTAGTAAATAACTTAATATCAACTCTAAAAGGGTAATAGAATCTTGAATTCCTTTAATCCAAACTATCTTGGGAACCTATCTGTAGGCCTATTACTGGATCAAACCCTGCTAAGACCTTTTATCATATTTGAATGAATTTAAAGTTAGTTTAATTTTATTGTCAGATAATTTAGATCAATCATCTCAAACAATTGATTTTTATTTTCTCTTTGGAGGTTTTTTCTACAGATTTAGTTGATTATGAGTTCATTATTATTTCGTCTTGATTGCAGACCTTATTCATAAAGTTTATTTCTTGTGCTCCCTGTGGATCGACCTCGGATTTACCGAGATATTATTACTGCATCGCAACTGCACACTGGTGGATATAAATTGCACTATTCATGAGCGATCAGTTTTTGGCGCCGTTGCCGGAGAATTCTACAAAGCAAATAAGCTAAGGTAAGAAAAACAAACAGGGCAAAAATAAAAATATTCAAAAACAAAAACAAAGCAAACGAACTCGAGAGGAATTGATTCCTGCAGAAGCAGTTTCACCACCAAACTACAACGGGTAACCTCGTTCCATCCCTACTATCTGTGAGCATATTAGATTTTCTTTTCTTTATTTTACTAGTTTCTTTTAGATAAATTATATATATTTGTTTAGTGGAGGTTTAGGTTTAATTACAAATTGGTGAATATTTTATGTGGAGATTGCTGGTTTGGTTGGAAATTTAAATTAAGTATTGTTCATCTCTATTTCACTGTTGTGGCAGATTGATGCATTTATGTGCATTGCATTGCATGTCAGTTTGGCAGAGGGATAGTTCAGGTAGACTTTTGAGAGCAACCCCACCTGTTTACGCCACTAGATCTAGAGCTCTTCCCGATATAACACCAATACCTATAGACTTTGATATTGCCCACTTACTGGGTGATGATGGGAATATAGATGGGGGTAATAACATCTAACCCCCACAACCCCAAGTACCTGCACCACTACAGAGAACTATGAGAGATTATCTAAATCCACAAAGACAGACTCCAAACTCTTGCATTGTATTACCTCCTGACCAAAATGCATTCCATCTTAAGTCAGGTATTATGCAATTAATCACACATTTTCATGGGATGGATTCTGAAAATCCATATACCCATCTTAAAGTGTTTGAAGAGGTCTGTAATATGTGTTTTGATAATACTTGCTTTGTCGAGACCATCCATCTCAAATTGTTTTCATTCTCGTTAAAGGATAAAGCTAAAGTTTGGTTAAATTCTTTAAGGCTGAGGTCTATTCCATCATGGGATGTCCTTTAGGCCGAGTTTCTAAAAAATTTCTTTTCCTAAGCATCGCACAGAGGCGATTCGTCGTCAAATTTCACAGTTCACTCCTTTTGAAAACAAAACATTTTGCCATTGTTGGGAGAGATATAAAGAACTTTTGAATTCGTGTCCGCATCATGGACAAGACCCATGTAGGTTAGTACTTTCTTTTCGGCATTGACTCCCGAACTCAAAAGGTTCGTGGAGACAATGTGCAATGGTTCTTTCTATGATAAATCTCCAGAAGAAGCTTATGACTTCTTTGACTTTCTAGCTGATAACGCGAGAGATTGGGACACCACAGGGACTAAAAATCCCGAGATTAAAAACAACTTAAGGACAGGCACCATATATCCATTAAGGCATTTAGATGAGGACAATTCAAAGATAGCCACATTGACTAAGTGATTAGAGGCCCTAGAAATGAAAAAAATTGCGGCAGTGGAGAGTGAAATCCAAGTTAATTGTAGTGTGTACGATAGTAATGAGCATAGGAAAGATCTTTGTCCAACAATTCCAGCCTTTAGGGAAGTGTTGCATGGTCAAGTAAATGCTATTGCCCCCTATGGTAAACCACCACAGGCCCCATAAGGACACGGAAACCCATATACACCTACATATAACTTAGGGTGGAGGAACCATCCCAACTTCAGTTGGAGAAATGATGGTAACTCAGCACCCCAGCAATTTTAACACCTAGAACAATTTAATAGCCCCCCTAATCAATACCAAGCACAAGGTCAACAATTGTCAACACCAGCAACAAACGTGTATAGGCCACCTCCTCTAAAACCTATAGAGAATCAGTTGACCCAATTCAAACGGGTACAGCAAGCAACTAATGCTAGCCTTAATAAATCTATCGAAGAGTTAAAGACTTTGTTTGCTCAATCACTAACCAAAGAGAAAGGTACATTCCCTGCACAATCATTACCCAATCGTAATAGGCAAGCTCATGGTATAGAAATAAAGCCAAACCTACGAAATCATGAGCAAGTTCAAGCAGTAACTACCTTATGGAGCGGAAAAGCCATAGATAAAACTATTCCAAGTAAAGAGTCCGCACCTAGGGAGGACACTAGCGAGAGAGTAGAAAAAACATTAGAAGAGGATAGAGACAATCTTAAAGAGGTAGTGGAAGAGTTAGGAAAGAAGCCTAGGAAAGATGAGTCTAGGGATAAATCTGCGGACATCGACAAAGAGAATTTTTCACGTGTTCCATTTCCTCATAGATTAGCCAAACCGAAGCAATAACTAATAAATTCTGAAATTTATGAGGTATTCTTGTAAGTGACAATCAATATTCCATTCCTAGATGCTATTAAGCAGATCCCTTTATATGCGAAGTTCTTAAAGGACTTGTGCACCATTAAGAGACGACTCACAGTGAGAGAAGCCTCTTTTTTGAACCAAGAAGCTAGAGAGGTTCTACAAGTAAATCTTCCACCAAAATACAAGGACCTGGGGAGTTCGACCATTCCATGCATAATTGGAGATCATAGGGTTGATAATGCTTTGCTAGATCTAGGATCTAGTGTGAACCTGCTGCCTTTTTCTACTTATCAACAGTTAGGGTTAGGAGAGTTGAAACCTACTAGAATCACCCTTCAATTAGCTGATCATTCGATTAAGATCCCTAGGGGTATGGTGGAAGATGTGCTTATCCAAGTGGACAAATTCTACTTCCCGGTTGATTTTGTAGTGCTAGATACCATGGGAAACTCAAAAGATCATTCTCCTATCTCTGTCATTTTAGGTCATCCTTTCCTAATGACATCCAATGCTATTATTCGTTGTAGGGGCGGGAAGTTGAACTTATCCTTTGAAAACATGATTGTAGATATGAACATCTTCCATGCAGGTAAGAAACCGGGAGAGTGTGAAGACATCAGGGAGATTAGCATGATAGATATTCTAGTACAAGAACATTTTAATAGAGAATTCTTGGCAGATCCACTTGAGAGAGCCTTAATTCAGAACAAGCAAATAGAGTGTTTAGAAGAAACAAAGATAAATAAGGAAGCAGTAGAGTACGTTCCTACTATGTCTGTGAGTCATTGGACCCAATATGTTGAGCCATTAGGGCTCAGTGTTTGTAAACCTGAACCATCAGAAGTGAAAGCTCCTATTCCAGAGCGAAAGCCATTGTCATCTACTCTTAAATATATATTTTTAGGCGATGGTGAATCTTACCCAGTAATGATATCTTCTAGCCTATCCGAAGGTCAAGAGGATCAATTGA
The DNA here is from genome assembly GCA_033060915.1 of Euryodendron excelsum. Lineage (NCBI taxonomy): Eukaryota > Viridiplantae > Streptophyta > Magnoliopsida > Ericales > Pentaphylacaceae > Euryodendron > Euryodendron excelsum. The sequence continues at coordinate 28,926,229 of CM065386.1, forward strand.
AGAAAGTGCTTTTAAAGCACCGTAAAGCCATAGGATGGTCAATTGCTGATTTCCATGGTATTAGCCCATTAGTTTGCACACATCGCATATACTTAGAGGAAGAGGCTAAACCTGTTCGCCAAATGCAAAGGCGATTAAACCCGAATATGAAAGAAGTAGTTAGAGGAGAAGTGTTGAAACTTCTCAATGCGGGTATTATTTACCCAATAGCAGACTCTAGGTGGGTTAGCCCTACCCAAGTGGTCCCTAAAAAGTCTGGAGTAACAGTGGTAAAAAATGACAAAGATGAATTAGTACCAACTAGGATCCAGACAGGATGGCGCATGTGTATCGACTATAGACGTCTCAATGCCGTCACCACCAAAGACCATTTTCCATTACCATTCCTTAATCAAGTCATAGAGCGGGTGTCGGGTAGAGCTTATTATTGTTTTTTGGATGGGTACTCGGGCTATAATCAAATTGAAATAGCCCTAGAAGATCAAGATAAAACTACATTTACTTGTCCTTTTGGCACATATGCTTATATAAGAATACCTTTCGGCCTGTGTAACGCACCGGCCACTTTCCAAAGATGCATGCTGAGCTTATTTAGTGATATGGTAGAAAGAATCTTGGAAGTCTTTATGAACGATTTTTCTGTCTATGGGAACACCTATGACCAATGCCTAGAAAATTTGAAAGAAGTTTTGAAAAGATGTAGGGAAACTAGTTTGGTCCTTAATTGGGAGAAGTGTCATTTTATGGTGACACGAGGGATAGTATTAGGACACATAATTTCAAATAAGGGGATAGAAGTTGTCAAAGCTAAGATTGACCTTATTTAGAACCTTCCACCCCCTACAAATGTTAAAGATGTCCGTTCATTTTTAGGGCACGCCGGGTTTTATCGGCGATTCATTCCAGGTTTTAGTGCTATTTCTCGTCCTATGTGTCATTTGTTATCCATGGATGTTCCATTTGAATGGATATCTCCTTGCCAACAAGCTTTTGACAAGCTAAAAGGGCTCTTGACCACTGCACCCATCATGCAAGCCTCCGATTGGTCTCTACCTTTTGAACTCATGTGTGATGCGAGTGACTTCGCTATAGGGGCGGTACTTGGTTAGAGAAAGGACAAGAAACCATATGCCATCTATTATGCTAGTAAAACTTTAAATGATGCACAAATAAACTACACTACCACCGAAAAAGAACTTCTTGCTGTGGTTTTTGCGCTTGATAAGTTTAGATCTTACTTAGTCGGCTCACTTGTCATAGTTTATATGGATCATGCCGCACTTAAGTATTTGCTCACTAAGCCAGACGCTAAGCCACAATTAATTCAGTGGATTCTACTCCTTCAGGAGTTTCATATAGAAATTCGGGATAAAAAGGGAGTTAGAAAACGTGGTAGCTGATCACTTGTCTCGCCTCCCTGTGGATGGCCGAGACCAAGACAAATCTCCCATTTCAGAACATTTTCCTGATAAACAACTTTTCTCCATCCAGTCTGTTACTCATACTAATACTCCTTGGTTTGCGGATATAGCTAATTACTTGACTTTAGGTAAGATTCCATCTCAATGGTCATCCAATGATAAAAAGAAATTTTTTCGAAATGTTAGAGTTTTCATGTGGGATGACCCATACCTTTATAAGTATTGCTTTGATCAGGTGATTCGACGTTGTGTACCGGATAATGAATTCCAATCCATAATTAGTTTTTGCTACACATATGCTTGTGGTGGACATTTCTCCACCAAGAAAACAATTGCCAAAATCCTCCTATGTGAATTTTATTGGCCCACTATGTTTAAAGATGTCCATACTTTTTGTACTGCTTGTGATAGATGTCAAAGACTAGGTACTCTCACTAGAAGAAATATGATGCCCTTGAATCCCATAACGGTTATAGAAATATTTGATTATTAGGGCATCGACTTTATGGGGCTGTTTCCTAGTTCTTTTAGTCATTTATACATTTTACTGAGTATTGATTATGTATCTAAGTGGGTAAAGGCAGTAGCATCCCGTACAAATGATCACTCAGTAGTGATTAAATATCTAAAAGAAAACATCTTTTCCAGATTTGGGATGCCGCGTGCTATTATAAGTGATGGTGGAACCTACTTCTGTAATAGACCCGTAGGAGTCCTGATGCGCAGATATGGCGTGCTCCATAAAGTCGGAACGCCCTATCACCCACAAACTAGTGGCCAAGTCAAACTCGCCAATAGGGAAATAAAACATATTTTAGAAAAAACTGTGAACCCCAACCGCAAAGATTGGTCTTTAAGGTTGGTGGACGCACTTTGGGCGTACCGAACTGCATACAAAACACAGTTAGGCATGTCACCCTATCGGCTCGTTTATGGCAAAGCTTGCCATTTACCTGTTGAGGTTCAACACAAAGCTTATTGGGCCATTAGGCAAATGAATGAAAACCTCGACGACGCTGGACATCATCGAAAACTTCAACTCTCAGAGTTGGATGAAATACGTAATGACATGTATGAAAATGCATGAATTTCTAAGGCAAAGATGAAAGTTCTTCACGACCAACACATTTCTCAAAAATCTTTTGACATTGGTCAAAAAGTCTTACTGTACAACACCCGGTTACATTTATTTCTCGGAAAGTTACGTAGTAAATGGTCAGGACCTTATATAGTGACGGCTGTCCACGAGAATGGGGCCATTGAAATTCGAAACCCCACAAATGACAATCAATTCACAGTCAATGGCCATCGGCTAAAACAGAATGTTGAGAATTTTGTGGCAGAAATAGAGACATTACGTCTCGAAGATCCTCCTCCATTAGAGTAATATCTAGAGAGTTAATCGTGTATAGTAGTGTTGTTGTATTTGTTTTTCTATTTTTGTAATGACTAGTGTGCCTTTCATCACTACGTGTGTGGCATTCTTTCTCCTCTTATGTTCATTAAGGGCAATGTGCAAATTAAGTTTTGAGAGGGGGGGGGGGGGGGAAGGGAGAGATCATTCTTATGATGAATTGCACACTATGTTTATTTCTTCAGTTAAAAAAAAAATTAAAAATACTGCCCGTCCGGACGCCCAACAGAGCTCGTCTGGACACCATTTCATACTTAATTTTTTTTCAGCAGTCAGAGAACACAGGCACTGGCCGTCCGGACCCCTTACCCCCATCCAGACGCCCATTTGGGACCGTCTGGACGCCTTTCGTGCCTTAGAAAAATTTTTGAGCAAGTTTATGCAACTCCACTGGCCGTCCGGACGCCCTTTATAGACCGTCCGGACGCATGACCCCCGTCCAGACGCCCTTGTTTTTCCGTCCGGACACCCATATTTAAGTCGAATGACACCGTTTTGGACCCCGTCCGGATTCCCTTTGAGGGGCCGTCCGGACGCCCCTGCGTTTTTATAAAACCTCCGGATTTCTCCGTTTTTTCTCATTCGCACACCACGAAATTCCTGTTTTAGAGAGAGAGTGAGCGTCCGGACAAGGCGATGAAGTCCTACCAGTTTGAAGAGTCGTGACCCTTTGATTTCGTGCCTTTTCGTCTTCCAAGGTAACTATGCAACCTCTCTTTTTTTCTTTAATATTTATACATAGTTAGGTTTGGGATTTACGCTATAATTGTGATTGTGTGGTGGTGTTTGTTGCGATTTGTTTTGTGAAGTTATTTTGATGGCACCGAAAGGAAGTAAAAAATTTTCGAAAAAATCTTTGGCCATAGAACCCTTTGAACCCGACCAGTCTTCAGACTATGACCCAGAAATTTTCATCGGTCATCAAGCCTTTTTGGACTTTAGAAAAACTTGGGTGAGTAAAGCCGCGGCCATAGAACGAAACATAGAACTGTGGAATTTTGGGGGTGGATTTGCTTTAGAAGCCGAATTTGAGAGGCGAGGTTGGACTGATCTAGTCGCCTATAGGGGGAATACATTTTAACCCTTTGTGCGGAACTTATGACTAATATTCGAGTGGTGGACAAAGATGAGGGTCATGAGAGGCTAGTGACTTGGGTGAGAGGGACAGACATAGTAATTACCCCGGCCACCTTTTGTCGTCATTATGGGCTTAGGCGTGAACCTAATGCCGAGTTTTGCCATGGGGTTGGGACTCCAAGCCTCACTAAGATGGCACGGGAAGTTTTAGAAGATGATCAGCTTTGGGTTGAGGGGAAGACTCAATGTGAAAAAAAGTTTTTAAAACTAAGGTACCTTCCACTTTTTCTCTTCTCATGCCATAGTTTGTTACCCCAAGCCCGTTATTCCTAGGTCAGCCTAGCCCGAGCCCAGCTAATGTGGGCCATTGGAACCCAAAAGACCATAGACTTGCCGAGGTATATGTTCCTCCAGCTTTATCATAATGCCACCAATATCACCCATGGGGACAACATTCCATTTGTGTGTATGCTTACCTCCCTGATCCTTAAGTCTGGAGTCTACCCACCTTCATTTTTTTCACGAAAAACTTCCATGCGTGCCATCAATATGACTTCTATTCACAAATCTGAAGCACAATATAGGAGTCACAAGAAGAAGAGGGCTGAGGATGATGATGAAGAGGAGGAAGGAGGATCATCGGATGAGGGAAGTGGTAGTGCTGGGTCGTCTTCATTGGATAAGGTAGTAGAAATGTTGGAGTTGCAGGCACTTACACAGCAACACCACACCCAGCTTTTGGAGGCTCAAGCCAATGCCTTTGGGACTTTTCAGACGGAGGTTTCTGGCTGGTTTGATCAGATTGACAAGGAACAGAAGCGGCATAGCCAGGCTATTGAGGAGCTACAAAGAGAGATTTCTCGTTCGGTGTGGGATCCGTCCACTGATATGTAGTGGATAGTGTTTACTTGAGTTTAGATCATGAGCATTTTGGATTATTATATAACTGATCTGAAACTTTTATGTCTTTTCTGTTTGGATGTTATATTTATGTTTTGAGTTTAGATTGTGCGTCACGTTGTGGCGGTCTAAAACTCTATTTTAGTTAAAACTGTTTGTGTTAGTTTTTGTTTATTTATTTATGTTAATGGAGTACTATTATCTTAATTTACGTTATGTCATTCCTTTTATCTATTGTATTGGGTTTATTCATTTTTGTAAGTTTTCTTAAGAACAAGACAAATAAAGCAATCTCAATAACTATGTCACTCAAAAGGAGTAGAAACGAATCACAACAGGGAATCAAACAGTTCGCTAACTCTCGAGAGAGGGATATGTACCTGAACTCGTTTCAGGGGCGGCAAGTGTTGATTGAATGTCAAGTCCAACTTTTAGATTTTGTTGATAGGTTTTTGAAATCTACATTTAGACAGAGAGGTTGGCTTCTGATGTTAACGAGAGAAGGCCCGGTGAACATTGACTTGGTACGAGAATTTTATGCCTATTCGAGAATGTCTAAGACACCCGAGCTCTCCATTCAATCCAAAGTGAGAGGACACATGATTTCTATTGCAGCGAATGATATTTGTGAACTTCTAACCTTGCCACGGGTTCCGAGGCCGGATTTTAAGCTATTTGAAGGAAATTCACCTCCCATTGATGTGTTGTGTGTGGAACTACAGAAAATACCATCAATGGGTCATCATTCCATCATACCAGTGTCGTCTTTAAAAAGGGAGTATCGATTATTGAATTTGATTTTTTTTTCCCCAATATTCTCCCTGAGGTGGATTCGGGTGTTGTAGTAGATCACTATAGGTGTTTTTGGCTGTACATTATTGGTAAAGGGTATACAATTGATCTGCCTACTATGATGTTGACTGTTATGAGGGAAGCACGCTATTCGTCTGGTGGGTTACCCTATGGATTGTTCATTACCCAACTTTTGGAGCAGGTTGGAGTGCCTAAATTGCCTTTAGACACCATTGCACATTTGGGACATCCGTTATCCGGTTTGGATGCTTTGAGTACCCGAGTGCTTCAGCAGAGTGACTTACTCACCTTGATTCCACGACAACAATAGCCTGCCATGTCCACTCCATTCGCAACTGTTGAATCCTTGCAAAGGCAAATTTCTGAGTTGAAGGCGAAGGTGGATTCGCTAATGAGTCACACTTCGGTGGCCTTGACTTCAAAGGCTCTGGAGCATGGTCCTACCCGTCTGTCTTAGAGTTCTTGAGAAAAACTTGATTTAGTAGTTGTATAGTTAGTAGTATTTTATTTTCTTTGAGGATATTTTGTTTTTTTTCTTTTTCCTTGTTTTGCTTTCTTTCTATTTTCCTTGGGCACTCTATTTCTTTTGAAAATAAAGAGGAAAGAAAAAGAAAAAAAAAGAGAAAAAAAAAAACAAAATGAAAAAAAATATACTTTGTTATGCCTTGCTGACTAGTTACAGGCGTGCTCATATTGATTCGCCTTTGGAGACCGGAACTGAGTTGGTAAGAGTTGAGTAGCATATGGTTCATCGATCATGGTCGGTATCTTCAGCACTTTCATTTATATTGTTATTGCTCAGTATTATTCATGTTAGGAGTGTTGAAAATGTTTTTTTTTAGAACCATATTTGTGTATGTCAATACAATCTTGGAATTGAGAATGATTGGAGGCATTCATTGGACTAAACTTGAGCTTAATTGTCGAATCAACTTCTTACGATGATGAATTCCAAGTTTTTGCCATGAAAGCATTACATGAGAGAGATTACATCGTTATGCATTGTTGTGTTATATGATTTCTTGTGTTGATGAGTTTGTGCACTTTTCATCCTTAAATAGTGGAGATTGTACCTTGTGAGCTTTAGAGCCACTTTATCTTCTTTTTGGAGTGGATTTACATTTACTCGAGGATACTTCTTTCATTTTCTATTCTTTCAATAGCTTCATTACACTTGATTTTGATTTATAAGTTTGGTAGTGATTGAGATTATTGACACTTATACTCTCTTGAATTTCAAACTTAATATACTTAGGATATGTTTTTAGGTCATTATATTCTTCTTGGACACATAATTTCTAGATTCTGTCTCTTGAGCCTTGTATATATCATCCTTGATAGAACCAAATCATTGTTGAAATGTTTCCTATAAAAGAGAAGTGAGTTTGGTGCTAGTGAAGAGCTTGAAAAGAAGGGGATGATGTATTTGTAGTGTGATGGAAAAAAAAAGAAAAAAAAGGAAGGAGATATGAAAAAAATCAAGAAAAAAAAAAGAAAAAAAAATCGAAGAAAAAAAAGATCACAAGGAAGAAAAGAATGAGAAAAAATGAGAAGCATTATCATATGAATTGGGAGTTGAAAGCATGGTTTTAGTGATTATTGGATGCCTTGAGCATCAATGTTTGGATTAGTTTATTCTTTCTCTCTCTTCACATTTTTCTTCTTTATAAAAACGGTAGTAGTTGATCCGAAGTATCTTTGAGTTAAAAATTCTTTTGAGTATAAGTATCCTTGTCAATTTCTTGATTATTATTTTGACAGTGGATATTCTTTCATGAAGCTATGTCAAGTCCTATACACTTACGTTTTGGCGGTTTTTGTTTTTGGATTGCTCTTATTACATGATTTATACAATTACTCTTATGACGAGTTTTCCATTGAGAGACCCATGTGCTCATATTTTTGTAAGTGTATGCCTGGTGAGCATTTGAATCAAAGTGTGAAGGATGTTAGTGCATGATATTGATACACTTGAGTTATACTGTATGGTTAGTGCATTATAATGTGCATCTTTCTTGTAACTTTCATGTCTTAACCGTGCATGACTCATGTTAGCAGTTGAGTTGAGAATTACCTTGAGCAAGTTCTCATATGCCTTAATTGTTCTTTCTACTGCTGATTATTTGAAATGAACTGATGTTTGTGGGTATCATCATTGCAAGCCCTCACGAGACATCACTCATCCACTAGGGATAACCTAGGAGTTTAAAGGCTTGATGTATAGGCTAAATACATTCGTGACTTCTATGAAAGTGAAGATTATGTTTTTGGTTTTAGTATTTTGCTAGGGACTAGTAAAAATCTAGTTGGGGGGTGTAATTATGCTTCAAAAGTGCAATTATAATGCCTTAATTGGTACTTTGTTAGTATTAGTTTACGAGTATATATGCCTTTTCAGTTATGTTTTGATGTTAATTGAGTTTATAATGTTTTATGTAGGTTTTGAGCTTAAATAGAGTGATTTCGAATGCAATTTAATCATAGGTTTCAAGAGGTTGCTGGCAAGGTACAAGCTGCTGAAGTTGTGGTACAAGCTGCTGAAGCACGCAGAGTTGGAAATTTGAGAGCACATATCTCGCGAACCAGAAAGGCTAATTAGGCCAGTAATATGTCGATTTTACATAACTTTTCGAGACCTACAACTTTCGTGAGGTGGCCCAGCCCATCGGAGCACTTTGTAGAAGTCGGCCGTACGACTGACGACGAGGTATATAGATTAATACACGTTTTTGTTAGAGATAGATTAGTAGGTAGTAAAATAGGTTTAGGAGTTCTATGTTTTGAAGGAGAAGAAGAATTCTAGGATTTTTCTAGGATTTGGAAGGACGAATCATTCAATCCTTTGGAGGCTACGAATCTTTTCATCTTTCAAGGGAGCATCTTTACTCTTTAGTTTTTATCTTTGGTTTTATTTCTTGTTTTTATTGTGAATGTTATATTATATTTCTTTAATGCAGCATTTTATTTCTTCAATTATTATTTCTATTCTTGCAATCTTTATCATGTTTTTCAGTAGCTAAATTTGTCATTGGTATGGGTTGAGAAAATAATTAGGTTACAGGTAGAGATTCAAGATAGTATTCATTTTCCAAGATTTTAAGAACTCGGATCAAGATTCATTTTCTTGCCCCATGAATATCTTCGAAAATAGTATTCTTGATCATATCTAGTCATGTACGTGTAGACTGATTTGTAAGCAGGGATACGTATACCTAGAATTTCTAATAAGGATATTGATCATAACTGAATATATATTCCTATTAAGAGTACTTTAGAAATTTACTGTTCTTGATTAAGCTTCAAATATACTTTGTAGACAGATTTATAAACTAGGACAGGTATGAATAGGACCCTGGTATGAACACTAGTAAATAATTGAATATCAACTCTAAAAGGGTAATAGAATCTTGAATTCCTTTAATCCAAACTATCTTGGGAACCTACCTGTAGGCCTATTACTGGATCAAACCCTGCCAAGACCTTTTACCATATTTGAACAAATTCCTTAAAGTTAGTTTAATTTTATTGTCGGATAATTTAGATCAATCATCTCAAACAATTGATTTTTATTTTCTCTTTGGAGGTTTTTTCTGCAGATTTAGTTGATTCTGAGTTCATTATTATTTTGTCCTGATTGCAGACCTTATTCATAAAGTTTATTTCTTGTGTTCCCTGTGGATCGACCTCGGACTTACTGAGATATTATTACTGCATCGCAACCGCACACTGGTGGATATAAATTACTCTATTCAGGAGCGATCAGTCCCTTTCAAGCCTAGTCACTACATTCAAAACACAAGTAATGACATCACCTATTTCAATCCCATTTACTTTAACAACAATGGCATCAACCCTTTCAAGCGAATAATTTCCAATGACAACATCACCCCTGTTGAGTTCAATCATTTTCACAGCAATGGCATCACCCCTTTCGGGCCAATAACAACACTTTCAATCTCAACAGTTAAAGTCGTGTTTATCAACTATCTCATTTTATTTCAAAACAATTTCAAGCAATAGAACAAAACAAGCTTTTGAAATATATCAGTATATATCTTGCTTAACAGTTGAAAATAATATTAATATTCAACATATCAAATTATAGAAGCAGGTTAGGTATCCCCTACATGTATGCTCTCATGCTAGCTGGCGGTGTTCTCGGTGTTCGTACAAAATTTGTAAAATCACAATCATTGTTTCAACATATGCTCAAACATTATCTAAAATATTATGTGTCTAAATGACCTCCTAGACCTTTCCCATAGGTCTAGTTATAGTTTTAGAGTTTTCGGACACTCGTAATGTCGGTTTGGTTACCTATACTTATATTTACTCTATAATATCACTAATATGTATAAAATAAAACTCTCAAAAGTCTTTGAAATTTATTATGATATACCTTGGAAGCAAAAGTATTTATAAAAGCGAGTTTAGTCTTTAAGTATAATTTTATATTAAAATTACTATTTACATGACTAATTTAGTATACAAAAATTAAAAAAATGTCCAATAATTTTATTCAATTCAAAACTTTTTATCGAAGACTCTGAAATAATATAAATAGGTTATTCTTAAATAAATAAAGTTTTGCAGATGGATTTTAGTAGATAAAAACAAGAATAATAGCATAAAATAATTTTTCAACATCACTGTCCTTTTGGAAGGTTTCAAATAGTAATTTTAGGCTACTGTAATTTTTGAGTAATTTTTTGAAACTCTCAAATAATTTTACTTTTATTGTTAGAAAGATAAATATAGGAAAAATACTTACAATGGCTGAAAATTATAAAATAAAATATATAAATACTCCTCAGAGGTGAGGGACAACTAGAACAAAACCCAATCACCAAATCCTCCCCACGTGCCCTCACATGCCACCATGCGCCTATGGGGTTGGTCCCCCAAACACTATTCATCATTCCTATTGTCTAGCCAAAACCCTGTTTAAACACCCATCGGTGTTTCAAGTTTATCTCACACATTACTTGGCGGATTTTGATGAATCAAGTGCCTAAAATTATTTACTCTTCAAGCCCAATCTAACCATAGTCTCGGAATATTTTTTCTTCAAGGTTTGAGGTTTCAAAAAGCCTCTGAAAGTGGCTGTTTTTGATGAGGCCATTGGCAGCTTCTCTCATGGCACAGACAGAGGCGGACACACCCTATGCCCAGCAAGGGCCATGGCCCCCCTTAAATTTAGAAAATCTCTATCACTTATACTAGTTTTGAAAAAGTACCGCTTTATTTATACACGTGGGCCCCCAACTATCCCCTCACTTTTACCTTGTGGCCCCTCACCAAACATTTGGTTAGTTGGACAAAGTTATAACTTAAAAAAATAGTTTTAGGCATTATGAATGACGTAGCCGAAAAGAGTTTTGGGTAAAGGCACACTCTCTCTCTCACATTGTAATTAATATTTTATTATTACCAAAAAAGTAAAAACTAAACAGTATACTTTTAGGTTATATATAAAGTAATCAAAAAGCAACTTTTGTTTTTGTTTTGTGCAATCTCTCTCTCTCTCTCTCTCTCTCTCTCTCTCTCTCTCTCTCAATACAGTTGGCTTATATCTTCACTATTATTTTTTATGTATATAATTTATATGTTTTTAGTTTTCAATAGAATACTTAAAAGTTGAAAAATTATATTTTTAATATCTCTAATTGAAGTGTGTTCTCATCACGTTGAATTAATTTGTTGGTATTTTTTTTTGTTTTCCTTTCAATATAATGTTATGAAATTTTTTTATATGTATTGTTGGTGTTTTATTAATAAAAATCATTTTTCTATTTCTAATTGTAGTGTATTCTCATCATATTGATAAGTTAGTTTTTAGGGTATTTAATAGATAAAAAAAACTCATAATATATATTAACCATGATGAAGAAAATCACAATCGATACCTTCTTCAAGAAAAAAAGGTTCTCAAATTCAAAGCTAGTTGATCTATTTCTTATGTTAAGAGGTAAAGTTGAAGGAGACTCCTAATTGTTCAGTTAAGGTTGATCCTTGTTGACTCAAAGTTAATTCCTATGTTGATTTTGATGATAACTAAACCTTGTATTATGTTACTAATGAATCTACTTAGTGTGCAGATTAACAAGTTCATAGTTTAGACTTAAAGTTGAATCTTAAGTCTAATACATATCAAAGGAATGCACAACAAGTTCAAGAAGCAAGCAATGAATTCAAAGAGCTATGCAATGAACCAAACTAAGAAATGATGCCTATCTCTACTTCAAACATGTGTTCTACATTCGAAGAGATTGAAGGTGTTCAATTGAAGCTTCCTTCAAGTATGCATAGTTTCAATGAAGATTGATTTGCACCAGACCAAAGACTTCATCAGTTGAGGAAATGAAATGATCAGTTAAAGATGAAGAATGGAGATGATGTAAATGCCTAAAGAAGATTTCATCAGAATACACAAAGATCAGTTGAAGAAGTGCAATGCTCAGTTGAAGAAGAATTGTTGTTAAAGAGTTTGGAAAATGCTCAAGAGATGATCTCATCTGGTATGCTAAAGACCAATTCAAGACATGTGATTGAAGTTGCCAAGAAGATGGCTCACAATGAATATCTGATCTCTACATGGAATCCAAGTAAAGAATTCTTTTATAGTATAAAGAGTCAATGAAGATTAGATGTGTGAAAAGATTCCATCAAGTCTGCAAAAGTCTCATTGAAATGATCTTTAAAGAAGAATGAAGAATTGCTAACAAAGAGAGGAAATCAGAAATGGAGCATTGTGAAGCTCTACAAGAAGATTGGCATTTAAGAAGATGTTCTACAATGATTGAAGAAGCTTTGTAAATGAAGAAGTAAAGTTCAGCTTTAATCAAATAAAGCTTTGAGATTTAAGAAGAAGATCAACATCCAATGATTGATTCAATCCAAATTTAAATAGAAGTTAACTCTGATGAGTTAAGAAGATTTGATTGATCATCTAACCCCAAAGACATACTCCTTGAAGTTCTTATACCAGTGCTTTGATAAAGCTTGATCAATAGAAATCTGAAAGCTGAATTCTGGGCAATGAGGGGACTCATGGGAATGAGGAGCCGCCTCCTGATCACAGACGCTAAAAGGCCTGAAGACATATTGAACAATGAGGGGACTCATGGAAATGAGGTGTCGCCTCTTGCACATAGAAGCAAAAATGTCTAAAGACTAAATAGACAATGAGCGGACACATTGTAATGAAGTGTCGCCTCATGAAGACAGATGCCAAGGCTTGAAGATAAAATGATCAATGAGCAGACACATGAAGATGAAGTGTCACCTCCTAGTAGCAGAAGCAAAAGGCTGGAAGTTTAAACGATCAATGAGTGGACACCTGAAGCAGAAGTGTCGTCTCATGACAGCAGAAGCCAAATATGAAGAAGACAGATGAACAAGGAGTCGCCTCATCAACCTGAAGAGAAGACTCATGAGCTCAGTGAACTATATCTGGTAAATGCAGAAGCAGGAAGTGTCGACACCATAAAAATGGAGCCGACTCCCTCTGCTGCAACGGCTATTTTTCTTAACGTTATAACGGATAGGACGCACATTAATGATACCCAACGACCTCCAACGGATGGAATGAATGCAAGGGTATATATACTAGCCTCCAACTGCATTTATATACAAGAATCAAGAGGAAGAAACAAGAAGAGACGAAAATCTACTGAATCACTAATATTCCTTATTATTCTTCCTGTTTTATTCTTGTGAGCTTTTATTGTAAATCTACTCTAGTTAGAGAGTTTGTTTGTGAGTTGTATACTCCTATACACTTGTAATTGACAGTTTGGAGAGTTCTCTTGTGTGAAGCAAAACTCTTGTAAAGTTTGAGTGGAGCTTGGACAAAACCACTTGGGAGTTGAAGAACTCAGTGAGGAGTTCTTGTAGAGTGAGCTGGGCCTTTGTCAATCAGCAGCCCATCTTGTAATAGGTGATTACATAGTGGAAGAACGTTTCAAGGAGGTCTTGGGGTGAGGACGTAGACCACGGTTTGTGGTTGAACCTCGGTAAATCTGTGTCTCTCCTTCATTGCTCTGTTTTCTTTGTTTTCATTGATAACATTGCTTTGCACATAGATTAGCCATTGCTATATTGTTTAGATTAATTTTAATTAATCTTAACTTATATTAATCTTTGAAAAACCCAATTCACTCCCCCTCTTGGGTTGCCTATTGGACCAACACTAATGTCTTCATAGATAATATATCAATTGTAGCTCAACACATGAGGCCATTGTTATTGTGGTTCTGCGGATGACATGTAAAAAATAAGAATCAAAGAAGCAAAAGATAAACAAAAACATATGCTTTGGCCATTAAACGGTCACGTTCTTCCCTTAGTTAAACATGATTTCTCCAACACTTCATGCCAAAAACGGTGATGGTTAGGGGCGGACGAGGCCACGGCACCTCCAAAGTTTGAAAATTGCTTATATAGCCTATAAAATTTTAGATATTTCGAATATAATATATTGCACCCCCAAATTTCTAAACTTCCATTCACTCTTGTAGGTTTTTTTTAATATTTAGTATACTATATAATGTATCAATCTCCCAACAATCAAAAAATTTCTCAATTTTCCTTTCGACAAAAACAAAAAATTATTCGCCCCCCTCAACTGAAATCTTGCATCCACCAATGGCCACAGGGTCTCTAGAAGCAGCTTACATGCAGGCATTTGGAAAGGGAATCTATCTGTCTGAGCAGCAGCTTGTGGACTGTGCCGGAGCTTTCAACAACTTTTGCTGCGCCAGTGGGTTGCCTTCTCAAGCCTTCAAGTACATCAAATACAATGGGGGCCTTGAAGATACTGAAGCATACCCTTACACTGCAGAAGATGGTGAATGCAAATTTTCTTCAGCAAATATTGTTGTCCAAGTTCTTGATGTTGTCAACATTACCCAGGTAAGATTTATGGACTATTTTCATATAAGAGCTTATCTAATAAGTAAATCTTGATTTATGCACCTTATAATCAATTGTTCTTGGGTTAATACACACCCCAACAGAAATATTGTTAGACATTTCATTGCTAGCAATTTGAATGATCGAGCTGAGATGAATTCTAAAAAAAATAATTATAGGGTGCTGAAGATGAACTAAAGCATGTTATAATGTCATAAGCTGCACTTCAAGGCCTGGCCCATGCCCTCATTTTCTAATCTTATGCCAAATCTATCATGTGTTGTACATATTGTATAGAGTCTAGAAATGTAGGATTGGTGTCAGATGCACGCGTAGATTTTCCCTTGTCAAAGTATGCGGCATCCAAGTTTGTCATGTCCTAGCCCTGCGAGGAGAGGTGCTGTAATTTTTTCAAAGGGCTAGAAAATTAGTTTAGGGTCATGAATATATGTATGTAAAAGAGTTTTGCCAAATTCCTTGTATATATTTTTGTAGACCCATTATGACTCCTCAAAAGGGGGTCACGTTTCCTTGTATCAGTTTTAAAATGGCTTAAAAAACATATGTAAGGAAGGATAGTAAGATGAGTCCAAGTCCCTAACTTGTCGGTTATTAGCTATCTAAACTCCCCGCCTAATTTTAGTCTAGAATTGCTTGTTAATGTAATAAAAGTGATCTTATTGCTTGCAAATTGTGTGTCATTTGCCTTGATTTTTGCTTTTAAAGTTTTTAGCATGTTGCTTTTAAGCTACTCACTTGTGCACCTTTGGGTGTGTGTGTGTTGGTTTAACTTACGAGGTGTCCCTTCGGCTGACTTGCTTGGTCCCACCCAAGACAAGTGCCACACGGCCTAGTTCACTTGAGAAGTGTTGGTTCATGACATTTGCTATCAAAGCACGGTGGTTGCTTGAAGGATCCGGGAACCATGCCTCTAAAAAAGTCAACACAAGACCGCCTCGATGAGATGGAGGTAGAAATAGAAAGGCTAAGATGTGAGACGGCCGAAAGCTTGGCCAGGCTCGGTGATCGCCTAAACCTAATGGAAGTAAGCACGGCAGCTGAGATGCCACGGGTGGCGGGCTCACCGACACAAAAGAGCTTCGGGATGAGGTGAAAGAGTTGAGAGGCGAGTTGGATGAAATCAACACCAAGCTAAACTTGCTAATGCGGGTAATCGGTAACTCGACCCCTCACACCTCAATCTTTGGCATGGCAAAGGTACGCATTCCAAGGCCTCGTGCCTACGGTGGAGCACGAGATGCCAAAGAGTTAGAGAACTATCTCTTTGACATGGATCAATATTTTAGGGCCGTCAAGGCCGCTTGGAAAAGACCAAGGTCACCATGGCTACCATGTATTGAGTGGTGATGCTAAACTATGGTGGCACATGAAGCATGAAGAAATCCTATAGGGCTACTGCACCATTGACATGTGGGAAGACTTAAAGAGGGAATTGAAGGCCAAATTCTTCCCCGCGAACATCGAGTACATAGCTCGACACAAGCTTAGAGATTTAAAGCATACGGGCATTGTGAGGGAATATGTTAAACAATTCTCTGAATTAATGTTGGACATTCGGGACATGTCAGAGAAGGACCAAATGTTCTATTTCTTGGAAGGGCTAAAGCCTTAGGCGTGTACTGAGCTCCAAAGGCAACGAGTGCAAGACTTGGCATTTGCCCAGGCCGCGATTGAGCGCTTGACCGACTACACCTCTGAAACTTCGTCCTCCTCCTAGAACAAGAAGAAAGATTCATCAAGTGGGTCAAGTGAAGGCGGTGGAAAGTTTGTCAAGGACAATAAGGGATAAAGTGGGGGAAGCCACAAGGGATCTTCTTCCTCCAAGTTCCAATGAAAGTCTCAGGCGCCCAACACAGCAAGAGACAAACCTAAGTTTATTAAGTGCTTCTTATGTAGCGGTCCCCATATGGTCTCTGAGTGCCCCCATAGACAAGCATTAAATGCCTTACAAGATTCTTTGTCTAGTGGTGATGCGCAGGAACAGGACGAAGAAGAGGAAGTTGAAGGAGCCCCGTGGATGGGTGCCATGCGCTTACTTAATGCCTTAAAGAAGCAATCGGAGACAAAGAAGGCCTCACCCAAAGGCCTAATGTTCATGGATGTGCGCATCAATGGCAAGTTGACTAGGGCCATGATTGACACTGGCGCCACTCACAACTTCGTGTCGGACACGGAGGCAGTATGCTTGGGCCTAAAGTTAGATACAGACTCAAGCAAGATGAAGGCAATGAACTTGGCAGCTCGGCCCATCCAAGGAGTAGCCAAATCGGTGCTAGTAAAGTTACAAAATTAGGAAGGGCATGCCAACTTCACCGCTGTTCCTATGGATGATTTCCAAGTGATCTTAGGCATAGAGTTTTTGCGGGACACCAAGGCCATTACAATGCCCTTTGTTAGCTCATTGTGCTTAATAGGGGAGGACCTCTGCCTTATTCCCATCGTGGTTCAATCCTCTAAAGACAAGTTTCTCTCGGCAATGCAGCTTAAGAAGGGGGTGAAGCACGATGAACCAACATTTGTGGCAGCTTTGTCAGTGAATGAGGAAATGGAACAAGGACCCGTGCTGCCAGCTATCAAAAGAGTTCTACGTGAATTTTTGGATGTGATGCCAAAAGAACTGCCCAAAGCACTACCTCCATGGTACTCGGTGGACCATGAAATAGAGTTATTATTAGGAGTGAAGCCTCTTGCTCATTGGCCGTATAAAATGGCTCCTCCTAAGCTCACAGAGCTAAGGAAATAGTTGGATGAGTTGATTGAAGCCGGCTTCATTTGCCCTTCTAAAGCATCATTTGGAGCCCTTGTGCTTTTCCAAAAAAAGCACGATAGGAGTCTGCGACTGTGTGTGGACTATTGGGCTCTCAACAAGGTGATAGTGAATAACAAGTATCTTATCCCACTAATCGCAGATCTCTTTGATCAATTGGGCAATGCCAAGTTCTTCACCAAGCTCGATTTGCGGTTGGGCTATTATCAAGTGCGCATAGCGAATGGGGATGAACTGAAGACTACTTGTGTGACTCGGTACAGGGTATTTGAGTTCTTAGTGATGCCATTTGGCTTAACTAACGCCCCAACCACCTTTTGCACATTGATGAATTAGGTGTTTCATGACTACCTGGACAAGTTTGTGGTGGACTATCCAGATGACATAGTAGTGTACAACTCTAGCCTCGAGGAGCACGTGGAGCACTTGAGGATGGTATTCAGGAAGCTACAGGAGAATCACCTCTATGTCAAGAAAGAGAAGTGCTCCTTTGCATAGGAGCACATAAAATTTCTTAGGCACATCATTGAGCAGGGACATATTCGGATGGACATGGACAAAGTGAAGGTAATTCAGGAATGGAAGGCCCTAACTAATGTGTCTAAGCTACGCTCTTTTTTAGGGCTAGCCAATTATTACTGGCGGTTCATTAAAGGGTATGCAAGAAGGGCCGCCCTTTTGACCAGCTTGCTGAAGAAAGACAAAGCCTGGGATTGGTCTAGGGAATGCCAGGGAGCCTTTGTTGACCTAAAAGAGGCCGTGATGAGTGATTCAGTCTTGGCCCTACCAGATATGTCAAAGCCCTTGGAAGTGCAAACTGATGCTTCAGATTTTACCCTTGGTGGAGTGCTACTTCAAAAGGGCCATCTAGTTGGTTATGAAAGTCACAAGCTGAGCGACGCCGAGAAGAGATACACTACCCAAGAGAAGGAGCTGCTTGCGGTAGTGCATTGCCTTCGGGTGTGAAGGCACTACTTGTTGGGGTCCAAGTTCATAGTGAAGACTGACAACGTGGCTATTAGCCACTTCTTAACTTAGCCTAAATTGACCTCAAAACAGGCTCGATGGTAAGAGCATCTTACTGAGTTTGACTTCAATTTAGAGTACAAGGTGGGCTGCACCAATCAGGTGGCAGACGCACTGAGTCGTTGGGCTGAGCTTGCTGCTATCAAGTTGGTGAACCTTACGGCTAGCAAGGTTGCCACAAGTATGCTGGAACGAATCAAGGAGAACTTGCTGAAAGATCTTATGGCTCAAACCATTATGCAGCTAGCCGAAGAAGGGAAGACCCGCCAGTGTTGGGTTAAGAATGACTTGCTCATGACAAAAGGGAACCGAGTTTATGTACCCAGAGCTGGTGACCTATGGAGGGCACTCCTGCGGGAGTGTCATGACACCTTGTGGGTTGGCCACCCAGGGTGACAACAAACAATGGCACTATTGAAACAAAGCTACTATTGGCCCCATATAAGAGATGATGTGATGGATTATACAAAGATTTGTCTCACCTGCCAACAAGATAAGACGGAGCGGGTCAAGATAGCTGGGTTATTGGAACCACTTCCCAATCCCAAGAGGCCTTGGGAAAGTGTTTCACTTGATTTCATCAGCAATTTGCCAAAGATTGGAGATTTCAGCTCTATTTTGGTAATAGTGGACTGGTTCTCCAAGTATGCCACATTTATCTCAGCCTCAAAGTATTGCCCGGTAGAGAAGACAGCTCGTCTATTTTTCAAACACATTGTCAAGTATCGGGGCATGCCCCAAAGCATTGTCAGCGATTGGGATTCCAGATTCACAGGGACCTTCTGGTCAGAACTCTTAAAGCTTTTCAGTTCACAGCTCAACATGTCGTCTAGCTATCATCCACAAACTAATGGCCAGACGGAACGTTTTAACGGGCTACTTGAAGAGTATTTGTGCCATTTGTAAATGTCAACCAAAGAAATTGGGTGCAATTACTTGATGTAGCTTAATTTTGTTTCAATTCTCAGAAGAGTTCTTCCACTAACAAGAGCCCTTTTGAGATTATTACAGGTCAACAGCCACTGATGCCTCACACAGTGGACAAGCCTTATACCGGAAAGTCTCTGAGAGCCTATAACTTTACCAAAGAATGGAAGCAGGGGAATGAAGTAGCAAGAGCTTACTTAGAGAAGGCTTCCAAAAGAATGAAGAAGTGGGCAGATCAGGGAAGAAGGCCGCTCGAATTCCAAGTTGGAGACCTAGTGCTAGTGAAGCTGACGCCTAAACAACTCAGATTCCTTCGCAACCGAGATAGACGCCTAGTGTGAAAGTATGAGGGACCTATTCTAGTTGTAGCCAAGATTGGGAAGGGGTCTTACAGGGTTGAGCCTCTAGCCTAGATGAAAGTACACCTAGTATTCCACGTGAGTTGTCTCAAGCCCTACCGTGCAGATCAAGAAGATTCAACTTGTAACATCTCCACAAGAACAGCCATCAATGCCAAGCCACTAACGCCAAAACAAGTTGAAGACATTCTTGCCGACAGAGTGGTCAAGGCAAGGCACCCCGGCCTGGAGTACTTAGTGAAGTAGAAGGATCTTGGAGACAAAGAGATCAACTGGGAGAAGGCAAAAGACTTGCAACCGTTTGGACGAGCTCGAGGAATACCTTGCTTCAAAGTCTACAAAGACGTCATCCGCATAAGTAGGGGAGAGTGTCACGAGCTATACTTCAAGGCCGGGCTTATGCCCTCATTTTCTAGTCTCGTGCCAAATCTATCATGTTTGTACATATTGTATAGAGTCTAGAAATATAGAATTGGTGTTGGATGCACACGTAGATTTTCCCTTCTCAAGGTGTGTGGCATCCAAGTTTGTCATGTTTTAACCCTGTCGAGGAGACGTGCTGTAATTTTTTCGAAGGGCTAAAAAATTAGTTTAGGGTCATATATATATATATGTATATATATATATGTATGTAAAATGTTTTTGCCAAATTTCTTGTATATATTTTGTAGACCCATTATAACTCTCAAAAGGGGGTCATGTTTCCTTGTATCAGTTTTAAAATGGCTTAAAAAGCATATATAAGGGAGGATAGTAAGGTGAGTCCAAGTCCCTAACTTGTCGGTTGTTATCTATCTAAACACCCCGTCTAATTGTAGTCTGGAATTACTTGTTAATGCAATCAAAGTGATCTTATTGCTTGCAAATGGTGTGCCATTTGCCTCAATTGTTACTTTAAACATTCTTAGCTTGTTGCTTTTAAGTTGCTCACTTGTGCACCTTTAGGTGTGTGTGTTGGCTTAACTTGCGAGGTGCCCCTTTGGCTGACTTACTTGGTGCCACCTAAGACAAGTGCCACACAGCTTAATTCACTTGAAAAGTGTCGGTTCGTGACATGTAGCAATGGTTCAGCCAGTGAGCATGGCATTTCAGGTGGTGAGGGCTCTCGTGTATTACACTAATGGAGTTTTCACCAGTGACACGTGTGGCAACAATCCCATGATGAGTGTTCCTAATTTGAAGTATGCAATGTTATTTGGATGGGAATGGAAAAATGCCATGTTTATTAAAATGTAAAAGTTTTGGCAGATGAAGCCATCCACACATTGGACCACCACCAGCACCACCAACCAAAAAAAAATGAGGTAGAAGAAGGAGAGAGAGAGAGAGAGAGAGAGGCATAAACTATTATGATACCAAAATGTTTCTCTGACATTCAGTTGCTATATTCCTACAGGATGTGAACCATGTTGTTGTTGTAGTTGGTTATGGAGTTGAAAATGGTGTCCCATACTGGCTCATTAAGAACTCACGAGGACTTTGCTGGGGTGACAATGGCTACTTCAAAATGGAGATGGGGAAAAATATGTGTTGTAAGTTCCTTTGCTAATTTTGAAATAAGTAATGCTATACAATTAAAAAATTCATACAAAATGATGTATCTTAATGAGAGCCTTTCACTTCAAAATAAACACCTACCTTAATGACTTTTAATTACAAGATTGTCACTGCCACTTTACTTTGTATACAAATTTTGTATGAATTTTTTGTAAGAATAACATTTTCTTTTTAAAATTATGTTTAGGCTCCATAAGTTTAGTACATTTATGACAAAAATTAATGCTTTGGCCCCCTTGAGTTTTTTAAATTTTATTTATATTCCACAAATTTTGGAATATTTAAGATAAAAATTGAGTTTTAGTTCTTAAAAATTCAGAAAATTTTAACTTAACTTTCCAAAATTTTAAATTTTTTTCTTTTGGCCCCTCAAAAATTTTTTTGGGTCCTCCTTGGACGTATATCTTTTAGAGCACTAATTTCCCTTTGAATGAGTTCCCTCCAATTTTTGCTTTTTGTGAGAGTTGAATTTGCTAATTAGTAGGAATTATCTATTTTTTTTCTTTTGCCCATTATCGTGAGTTATATGTTCAATCTGACTTGACTTTGCTATCTAACCCTGTACAGAACATTTGCTTATGTTTATACTAGAACGGTGGCACGCACTATGTGCGCATGTTACACTATATTTAATTATTTCTTTATTTGCTAGTGGTTATTTAGTTATGTAACTGTATAAGTAGTGGGAACGTGGTACACGTACACTCAATTATTTCTCTTAGTTATTTGGCTGCGTAATTGTATAAAAGATGAGAATGTGAGTTACGTAGTAATTTTTTAAACATTTTAGAACAATTTGAGAATGTAAAATAGTGTGACAGATTCTAACCAAAGCTCTAGTGTTGACTTTTTGTAATAGCATGGATTATATTTATAAAATTACATTTTTATTTTTGCCGCAAAAAAACAAAAGAATCATGTGAAATACTTCATGTGGCACTTTTTGCATTTAACGATATCCAAAACTAAAATCATAAAAGCAAATATGAGCAATGTACCATTTGGTTTTGGCCTCGTGAGCAATATACCCTCACTCAAAAAACAAAAATTCTATGTATTGACATTGCTTTGAACCAAAAGAGAGAGACGTGAAGGGAATCCTTGACTTGCACACCAAACGGTGTCCTTGGATATAATCAAAGGTAATTTCAAGAGCAGAATGACGAAGTAATAAATAAAATTCTGTAAGACCGAAGTCGATTCATAGGGAGCAGATAACAAAATACACAAAAGTTAGGTATTAAAATTCACTCACGGTAAAAGATTAGATACTCATTAAGTCAAGCTAAACACCGTAGTGTTGCAATGACTTCAATTGGAATCTAAGTCGATCGGTTTGAATTTTACCTTAAAGAGTTTCAATGAGAATAGGACAAGTGCTGCAGAAAATGGTAACCAAAATAAAATAGATGTTTTTTGAAAGATTTGATGGTTGTTGTGAAACTAGACTTTTAAATACAATAAAACGATCTTAGATCCAATTGATTCAATCATCTGATTCACTCGAAATATCAATGAAGGTTTTGTAACTCAAATCATTGACTTCGATTTGA
Organism: Euryodendron excelsum; assembly: GCA_033060915.1. Classification (NCBI taxonomy): domain Eukaryota; kingdom Viridiplantae; phylum Streptophyta; class Magnoliopsida; order Ericales; family Pentaphylacaceae; genus Euryodendron; species Euryodendron excelsum. The sequence goes on from CM065386.1 coordinate 28,948,977, forward strand.
GCATTTGATTCGGAAGATTTTGCAATTAAATCAAAAATTCATTAGTAATTAAATTTAAAATAATAAAATTAAAGTCATAGATTTATACCATCGATTCGTGCAATAACTATACCAAACTAATATTTGTGTATAGAAATTATCAAATTTAGTCAAGAATCTAAGTTTTCTTAAATATTTAGAATTTTATTATCATGAATTGAACTATTTTAAAGATAAAACAATAAAAACCTAATTACCTCCAATAATATTCCAAGATTTTCACATGATCTTCACAATTAGCTCCAAGAATAAAATTAGCTACTCATGGTATGGAAAAGACTTAGCGTGAAACAAAAAATAACTTCATAAATAAAAAAAAATTATTACAAAAGAATAATGACAAAAAAAAATACTAAAATAAATGACACAAAACTACAAACTAGCTAACACTTAAACTAACTAAATGATGGACAACAACAGAGAGCCCTCGGATCTCCCCTCCCTTGATTTCTCACTGCCTCCCGAGCTCTCCCGACTATTTATAGACATTTTCCTTGCTCTCCTCTCTCTTACCGTTGGCTTTTCTTATTATTTTATAGTAATGGCAGACAAGTCAGCATGACCACCAATCCGTTCAAAATATTTCTATTATTATATAGTAATGGCCAACAATTGAATTCTCGGTGTAAGACTTAAACTAGACATCCTTATCTTGTTATGATATCATCATATTGTTAATGTCAACAAGCCAATTTTTGGTGGAAGATTTTAGGGTCTGTTTGAAAGTGCTGTCAGTTTTTATTTTTTGTTGTATGTTTCTGTTTTCTATTTTTATTTCTTGTTTTTTATGATCTAATGATGGGATTTATTGGTTACTGTTCTGCTAAAAGTACTATATCAATGTTATAGAATCAGAAAATACATCTATTTTAATATTTTTTTTATGTTTTAATTTTTAAAAAAACAAAAAAAAAAAAAGAAAAAACACTTTCAAACAAACCCAAAGTTTGGAAGTGTTTTTTGTTTTTGTTTTTTGTTTTTTCAAAAATAAAAACATAAAAAAAACTAAAATAGATATATTTTCTAATTCTATAACATTGATATAGTACTTTTAGCAGAACGGTAACCTATAAATCCAATCATTAGACCATAAAAAATAAAAAATAAAAACAAAAAACAGAAATATACAACAAAAAATAAAAACTGACAGCACTTCCAAACAGACCCCAACTTTTGTAGAATTGCAAGAACAGAGGGATCCGTGGACTGCAACAATTGACATTTTTTTTACTTTACTCTTTTACTCCATTTTGCTTTACTTTAACTTTAAATTTGCATACGGTACGCAAAACATGAAAAATATTAATTTTACATTAAAATAATAAATAATGCATAAATAATAACTAACAATAGCCTATAATAGAGAACTGTGATTGCACTTTCTAGAGTACAATCAATTATGCACAACTATTTGAAGAGCTCTTTCATGGTGGGTCGTCATGAGGATTCAACGGAGAGAGGAGTTTTGAATGGAAAATTATTTTTTAAGTTTCCCTTATTGATATTGTTTCGTAATTATTAAGGATTTGAAAAGAAAAAAGATGTTTCAATTTTCCTTGTTAATATGGTTTTCCAATATAATAATTATTTAATATAAATAAAAAGAGTTCAAGCAAAATAAGAAAAGTAACGAGGTGTCAGTGTCACAATTTTGTGCCTCACTTGTGTAAAAAAAATATTTCACTGATGATGCATCAAAATTAAACTCATACCATCATATGATATTCAATAACTAGTTAATTACTTCCTTACTGCTATTTTTGGAACAAAGATTTGGTGAGGGTAAAAAAAAAAAAAAGAAGAGAATATTAAATTACATATTATATATTTGGTTGTTAAAGAAAGCAGATAGTGAAAAAACATAAAAATAAAAGAAGTAAGGATTTAAAATCTCTTATTATGTTTTCTTTTCTCTATTCTATTTTTGTGTTTTTTTTTTTTGTTACGCTATGTTTGGATCAAGAATTTAATAATAAAATAAAAATAAAAATAAAAATGTGAGAAAAAAATCTCTTTTATTTTGTTACTTTTTCTTTACTTTATTATTTTTTTTTTACTTTTTCTTAATAAATTTAAATTTCAAACAGCCTTAATAAATTTAAATTTCAAACACAATATAAAAGGCTATAGCGTGGACACGCATTTATGTGCAGCGGTCGCTAGTGGCCGGGCTATGAATTCAATAAAGTTGCAATGAAACCACTTTCTTGCTTTGCAAAGTTATGCCCCTCTCTCTCAAGAAAGCTTTACATTTGTTAAATGGTTAAATGTTGGATAGCTTTGAGGGAAGCCGTTTGCCGTTGAAAGTGGCCAAGATGGTGTTCAAGTTCCCCAAAGTCGAAAAAATATTGGGTAGTACGGTGGTACCATATCATTATACTGACGTGGTATAATGAACAAATAACATATAACTATATGGGTGTTTAAAATCTTAATTATCTTATTTTAGATAGAAAAATTTAAATTCTAAACACAACACTCTTGATTATTAGAATTTAGATGATTATGTGATACTAATTTATTGATCCGTTGTTTATGTTAGCACAATAATTAGATAGCACTATGGTACCCAATATTTTCTCCCGAAAGTCCTTGGCCCCGCTCGAACTCAGCCATCTCCGGCCACTACTCCTACAAACCCAACACATCATTCTCTAGTTCTCACACTCTCTCTCTCTCTCTCACATCCTTCCGTAGAGTTCTAGATCTTTAAGAACTAAGAATAATCATTTTGGGATTTATATAGATGTGTGTATAAATAAATATATATATATATATATATGCAGAGAGAGAGAGAGAGAGAGAGAGAGAGAGATTCTTTATTGCTCCGGTGGGTTAAGTGATGGTTCTTTAGGTTTCTCCGGTGACAAGTAAAGAATGAGAATGCCCCAAATTATGGTTGTTATCACACCAATATTGAAGTCCAGCTAACGCTTTTTCTCACAAGTTAGGAATGAGAATATTTTTTTTATTTGTTTCTGTTTTGAAAAAGCAAAAGCATTTTGCTTCGCATTTGTAACTGGAACAATAAAACTGGGAAGACCATAATTGTCGTCACTTTCTAGGTATTTTGTAAGGAAAGTATTGTTTCGTGAGATGGGATAAGACATGATAAAAAGGAAATATTAACCCTGGGACAGTAGTCCCGTGATTATTAATCGCTATTAGGATAATTTTTTTTTATTTAGCCTCCAAAGTTCCAAACCTGAATCATTATATTAAGTTATCTCATCTCTAATGTAGAAATATACATTATCATGTATCAGGGATAAAAGACCCTCTTTGGATTAGTTATCCCAACCTTCTTTTGCATAAGTAAACGAGTGATAACTAATCCAGTGGGATTAGTAATCCAATCATGTGCATTACCTCCTGAAACAAACGACGCAAAAAATACGTGTAGAATATTTGTGAGAATGGAATTTTGCATTAGGGAACATAGTTATTGATTTTTTTTTTTTCCAAACCATTTGATGCAAATAAGCTAAATCATTTTATTAAAAAAATTATATAAATTACCTTTTAATACCGTTACCTGGAAGGAGAATGGTGAACAAGTATAATTTCTATATACCAATTCCATTCAGTATGACGTGTCTTTGGTAGTTTGAAATTATGAGCTATAATGAATGTTTTGGTTCGAAATTAAATGACCACGAAAGGCCACTTTATTTTACAGAAAAATTATGTAAAAAGAAAAAATCTGTTTACGTAGTACTACCCATCATAGAATTATGAAGGATGGTTTTTCCTTTTTCTCTTTTCCATTTTGTTTTTTTAATGGATGGATGGTTGCCCACATAAAATTTCCAACTACCTTATTAATTAGATATTGCATATTTGATTGTATATTGTTTTTACAGCTTTAATTAAGCTAATTAGTTACTGTTTGCATCCCATTTATGTAAATGAGATTTCATCTGTTAAGCAAAAATATTAATAAATAATATTTAATGTAACGTAAACTTAATATAATCCGATTAATATGATAAAATACCATATGAGCTTTTTTGTGTAGGACCTCAGACCCATTCAAGGTATAACGCATCTTTTAATTACAACACATTGATTCAAAGGTTCTTTGATATATTCCAACTGCATATTATCACAAATCCAATGTTTTAATCAAAGCACAAGGAGTAATTTTTATTTTAAGGCCTAGACCTAAATAGATTATCTACGCTACTTACTTAACCATAATTAATGAGATCAAGCTCACGTAGTTCACAAATAATATAAATTAATTACTTTTTTTGTTTATTTATTTTTTGGGGTTTAATGGGTTTATAAACCATTTAATGGAATCAATTTTAATTTCCACAATATTTCAGGTTTTATTTGAGACTTTAAATTTCATTTAGAAAAATTAAATTTAAGTGAACTTTTCAGTTCACAAAGGTTGTGGAATGTATCTGTGGAGTACGTCTTTAACAAGCTCGAACTAGAGTTGAGTCCACCATAGTTCTAAAAACATATTTAATTTTTGTGTTAGATTTTATTTAGAAAAAATTTAATTTGTGTGACCTTTGGGGTTCACAAAGATTATAATTGTACTCATTTTAGTGAGTTGTCTATATATTCAAGTTGAAAGTCCGTATTGAAATTAAGTCCACCTACTTCTCAAATAATATTCAATTTTTGTGTGGGATTTGCTTTTAACCAAAAATAATTTCACTTCGTGAAATTTTAAGGTAAAAAAAGTTTGGCCTTAAGAGGCAAGAATTTTCAAGCCGTGTAGCACTAAAAATTCGGACTTTTGGACTGTAAATTGTAAGGTATTTGAGAACTTGGGTTTTTGGAAACATAGGCTGAAATTAATATTTTATTTTCTTCCAAAACAGAAACGAATGAAATGCAATTGGCATCAGAATGTGAACATTTTGTCCTAAATAACATCAATCCTCATGATTTATCCTATGACAAAAAAACTACACACTGTAGTTTTTTTAAACAACAGTAAAGTTTCATAACTTTCCTACACAATTCGAGGATGGCTCTTTAAAAGTCCAAAGAATTTAAACTTAAAACGTAGAAAATTGAATCAATCCTCATGATTTGAGTGGGAAGAATGGGTTTGCCAAATCCGAGTGGGAGGGGAAGGGACCAAGCTCAGAGGGAGAGGCTTGGGTCTTTAAAATGGCTTGCATATTAAGTCTTCAAAAGACCAAAATTTGGGCCTTTCTGGTTATGAATTGTAAAAGCATTAAACCTCTAAAAGAACACAAAATTGAGTAATTTAGTGGCCGCAAATTTTAAAGCATTGGACCAAAAAATTAGGCCATTTATTCGTGGCTTATAAGTTTAACAGCCTTTAATGACTGAATATTGGGTCTTTAAAAGACCAAACAAATTGGATAATTTAGTGGCCTACAAACATAAAGGCTTGTCTTGCTTCAAACTTATCTTCCCATATAGTTGACTTTTCATTTCCTTGACACAGAGACAAGTAAGCTAGTGGATGTCAAGACCAACAAAGGCTCTTGTTTTAAAAAAAAAAATATTGCATTGATGGCTTACATCTGTAATATCTTGAACCTTTATTATTTGATTTAATGTGAATTATCTAAATTTCATATTATTATTAATGTGTTATTGGGTCAAAATGACCAATGATAATGCATGTTGTAGCATATATTTTATGTGTGAGACACATGTAATTAATTCCCATAATTGTCTCTTATTAACAGCCGCCCCCCCCCCCCAACACACACACACACACACACACACTTACTTGCCGAGGAGAAGAAGAAGAAAAAGAAAGAAGAATAAGAAAGGAGAAGATTGAAGAAAAAAGAAGCTTGAAGAGTCTCAACCCAAGCCAAGAGAAGTCATTGATGAACTTAAACAAGCTTGAAGCAAGGAATGAATCCTAACTTACATGTGTGTATATATATATCTATGTGAGTTATGACATTTGCGTAATGTTTGGCGACTCCTTTGAGTCTCATTTGGCTAGATTTTGAAGTCTCACAAGCTTATATTAAGGGTTTGAGGTGAGGATTTGTAAAACCTCCAAATTTGTACATGTTGGGTTTGAGATTTCAAACCGTAGGTCCCTTTAATTGACTTATTTATTTTGCCATATTTTGAGTTATTGTGATCTTCTTGGGTCAATCTCTGAACCCTAAAAACATTGGTAGAGTTTGGGAGAGGTTTGATTGAGTTTGGGGTGAGAAAAAACTTATTTTCTTCACACTCGTTGCGGGCCTAGCACTAGGGCGCACCCTAGCTCACCTAATGGCGCATGTCACTGGCTGAGGCACGCCGGGGCACACCCCAGTGCGCCTGATGGCGTGGGTTACTAGCCAACTTCGGCACTATTTAGTAAAACGGATATAACTTACTCTAGAAAACCCAAATTGATGCACCGTTTGAAGCATTAAAAAGTAAACTCATAAACCTTCCAACTCATATAAAGTTTGTACTGTAATTCCTTATACCTTTTGAGATATTGAGATTTAAAATTAACCCAAAATTTCTGTTAGGAACATTATCTTCTAAAATTTTAGTCCCTTTTCCATTAGACATAACTTCTTCATTCAGAACGTGTTTTTGACCCATGACCTATCAAATTAAAGGTCTTTAAGATTATTTTCAAATGAAATTGACCTAGAATGTAGGCTCATTATTCTAATGTGAATGAGATACAATGAATGAATAGGTGTTCAGGGATTCATGTTTCAAATCTCAACTTTTATGTTCTTCCATTTCATCGAGATCATGTGTTTGACTCTTCTATGTATTCTATATGTAGGAACACTCTTTTTAGATTTAATCTCGAGAATCGATGTGGGTAACGATATGCCATGAGTAAAATCTTATTATTTTTCAAAGGTTTCCAAGTTCAATTGCATTACCTATTGTTTGCAAGTTCAACTATTTTGCCTTCAAGTACAATCATATTCCAAGCATTTCTTCTCATGATTTCTACTTCAATGATTATGTTATATGTAAACGTCATGTTTCAAAATGCAACTTTACTTATGTTATGAAATGAAAACCCAAGGATTAGAATGCTTTAAATGAAAGAGATATAAGGTTTTCCAATATACGGTGCCAAGTCGAGGTCTTTTGTGGCAAGTCCCTAAACTAACAATGATGGTCCTACGGTAAGAGACGTGAAATAATCTATCGCCATGTTGGGAGACGTCTCTTGGCTTAAAGAGTCTATGTGTGACTTTTATGGTTACTATAACTGAGCCTAACTCTTGTGATTGGCTCAAACAGCCTATATGTAACCTTTATGGTTACTATAACTGAGTCTAACTTTTATGATTGGCTCAAACAGCTCAAACAACCTATGTGTGACCTTTATTATTACTATAACTGAGTCTAGCTCTTGTGATTGACTCAAACAGCCTATGTGTGACCTTTAAGGTTACTAATACGGAGTCTAACTTTGATGTAAATACATAACATACTCATATTCTAGGACGAGAAATATGACTTGTTCAAATGCTTCACGACAAGATACATATGTTTTCACAAGTATAAATGTCATGGTATATCTCTTCTTTTTACGATATTATGATATGTCTTACAATACCATACCATGGTATGCTTATGACAAGCTACGTTATGTCTTACATGATCATGTTACAATTTGTATCTCACTCCTATGATACTATGTCCGAAATGTTATAACATTTTATTATGAAAGCTTATGATATAATGTTTTAATAGGATGCTTATGCTGCATAAGTTTTCAAATCTATGCTTTATACATTTCTGAGAACAATGATATTTGATGTGTCTAATATTATACGGCGAGTTAAGATATACTCTTACGAGTTTATGATAGGTTACGCTCACGATAAGTTATGTCATGCTCTACAAGATCATGCTACGACATGCCTCTCCCTCTTTTACGACATTATGTTTTGGAAATGTTAAAATGTTTTAATACGAAAACCTATGCTACATGTGTTTTCAAGCTATGATTATACCTTTCTAAGTTTAGTCCATATATGCATATATGTTCATCTATTGTCATATACATTAAATAAAAATTTTGTCCATAGTATTTTATGCTCATGCATCATTGTTATTCATTAAGCATTAGTTTACATTTTCTAAAAATATTTTTAGGTAACCAAACTAGGAGACCTTAGAGGGAGGCCCGTTAAAGAGGATATTGGACTGTTGCCCACGGGCCTTATGATATGTAATATGTATAGGGACTGGACCGTAATGTTTTGTAATATTATAATGTTATAACTGTGGTGGCCTTCGATAGGCTCATTTTATGGTATGTTTATGTTTTGGAGATTACGCACGACTCTGCTATGTATGACACACGTTTTGTTTTACGGTTATAAAATTTTATTTCTGTAATTATATATCTTTTAAATGATAAATGCACAGGTGTTCAACTGATTTACGTAATGCGGCCTGGGGTAGCTGAACTATTGGTCAGTCATGTACCCTAAATTTGCATAGGCCGGGTTGCGGGGTGTGACAACATCAAACACATGCAAAATGCTAGCCAAAGTCGGACCCTGTGTCGCCGGCTGCTATTGCAACTGGAGTCCACCACATCAAACACACGAAAATACTAGCTATTAGCCGACTGATGGTCAGTCGCCGTTGTGGCTAGTGATCCTTTCAAACACATATATATTTTTAATTTCATTTCAACCAACTTTGAAAGTTTTAGACATTAGAGTGGCCCACATTACAATTTGTTCTCTAAACTGATGGACCTAACTTAATTTTTTTACCACTGTGCAGTGCATGCAGCAATTCAATTCATTAATTGCATGCATACCATATTTATTGTAATTACTACATACTTTATGTTTCCCGTATCAAGCAATGTCATTTTTTATTTATTTTTTCCCCTTCCTTTTGTGGATCCTTGTACATGGGTGGTTTTTATCATCTGACCCTTTTTTATTACAAGACCAAGTATGGTCACAAGGGTGGGTAATTTACCCTGTTATTTTGATTTTGTTTCCATAGTTCATTTTATATTTTTAAGGCTTTTGAAGTTTTGAAAATTTTTTGGCCATGTAAAGGAAATTAAAAGTTCTACGCTATGTTTGGTACAAGAAAATGAAATGAAATAAAATAGTCATTTTGATTGGTATTTTCATTCTCTTTTTTGATATCAATATTTATTTAAAGTTAAAATGTTCACTTTGTTAGAATGCACATTCTAAAATTTTAAAGGCATGACCATTTCCCTTTTAAAAAAAAATCAGTCTCTATTTGAAAGCCCTATTCAACACTTCATCCACAATTGACTGGTAAGCTGCTGCTGCTGCTTCTTCTTCTTCTTCTTCTCTCTCTCTCTCTCTCTCTCTCTCTCTCTCTCTCTCTCTCTCTCAGCCCTAATATGTTGCTCTCCCATTTTTCTTCTACAGCCAACCAAACAGAGATTGATTCTTCAAACTTTGCTGGTATGCCTTTGATCTCGATCTCTCTCTCTTTCCCTCTCTTTCTTCAATTTTGTATGTGTTTAGATTGTGGTGGATAGAGTATGAAGTGGTGATTTGTATTCAAATTCTGAGATGAGTATTTATAAAATAAAGAATGATGATAATATTTGTAGATTATTGATGATGATATTTGGGGATTCTGGATATGGGTGATGTGTGAGTAAGGTTGGATTATTTAGAATTCTGATTAACCTTGATAAATACATGCTTATGGGTGTATCGTTGTGTTCAAGCAAGTTAATGTTTATGCTTTCTCTGTACCTTGATTAGTTGTTGTTATACGTATATAAGCATATATGTAGATGTATCTATTTATGTATATTATTTATACGTATATAAGCATATACGTAGATGTTTCTATTTATGTATATTATTTATAAATTGTTCTTTGTATCTATGTAAGTCTATTGTGTGTATACATTTGTTTGTGCTTTGGAGGTATTTCTTATTCCTGTTTGTAAGGATCAAAATTTCGTTTCAATAGGTTGTTTCGGTGGACTCAAAAATGGAAACTTTTCAAAAATGTTTTGAAAACATGATGGAAACCAAGAAAAATGGGAAACATAAAGAAATATTTGGTTTAAGAATACTAAAAGAAAAGGCTAAGAATAAAAAAGCACAAAGTAAGCAAGAGAGCTTAAAAAGAAATTGGAGAATGCTTTAATTGCTTGAAATTTTAGATACTTTATAAATGAATGGCTCCACCTATTTATAGTTGCCCACCTCCTCAATAGATAGTAATAGTAGAGATTAACTCTCTAGATTATTCTATATAAATATCTAAGATATTTACAAGTGAAGCTTCTCAAGGAAGCCTCCCACCAATTCTAGAATCTTCCTATACTCTCTCATTATCTAAAATTGTGTAGAAGGCTCTAGAATGTCCCCAAAAAGCTCCCATGTGCTAAAAGGCTCAAGAATAGACTAGAAGATTCTAGACTTGTATAGACTCCTTGGCATTCCCATGGGCCTTCAAGAACAACCATCTTGGTGGGTTGTGACATTTTCACTTATGTTGGTTTGGTTTAAATTTCTCATTGGTTAATCATTTAATAAAGTGTGTGAACTAAACCACATTCCTTTATTGTTGGATCTTGAAATATGGTATTGTTGGTTAAATGTTATTGATCCTTGATTCTAGGATGATGCATGATATGCTTATACCAATCCACAATTAAATTGGTCATCTGGGTCACTATAATGAAAATCTTCTAATTTTTCCATGCAGTTGCCAAATACTAGAAAATATGAGAAATTTATTATTGTACAGTTGTGATTGTTCTCTTTATAAATTATTCATACATGTTTGCTCATTTTCAATTGATTCTCATACTTATGAATCTAATATTCAAATTGTTTTTGCTCGGGAAGTCATTTTTGTAAGAAATTGAAAATCATGAAGTTTCAATTAAGGAATCCTATTTGTGTATTAGTTATTTTATTTATTGTGGGTAAATTTCACATTTTCCTCCAAGTTAAATATGGAAACACGCACTTAGTGAAGTCTATATTATCATTATTTCCTAATTTTTATAGTTCTCTCTATCAATTGAGCCTTCTCTCCTTTATCTCCAGCCACAACCACTAGCCACCTTTTTCTCCACCTCCGGCCACAACTGCCTTAACCACCCACATCTTTTTTTACTCTACAGCCATAGTCATTGATCATCCCCTTCAATTCGGCCATCATCATCATCATTATCATCTCTCTCTCATGGCTTGTGATTAAGTTATTTTTATATAAACTTTTGTTTATCTATTGTTTATTGGGATGATGGGTGTTGACTCAAGGTTGATTCCCATATTGATTTTGATGATAACTAAATTTTGTGTTATTCTACTAATGCATTTACTTAGTGTGCAAATTAATAAAGAGTATAATTTAGACTTAAAGATTTTAACTTAAAGTCTACTACATGTCAAAGTGGATGCACAACAAGCCAAGTCAAGCAATGTACTCTAAGAGTCATGTAATGCACCAAGCAGAACAATGACATTCCAACTTCAATCATATGATTTGCTTTCGAAGAGATTGAAGGTGTTCAAAGGAAGATCTCATCAAGTGTGCATAGACTCAATGAAATTGACATGAATTCGAAGAGAATGAGGGGGTTCAAAAAGAAAATTCATCATAATTGCAAAATCCCTACAAAGAATCCAAGTGATGATTTCATTTGGGATGTGAAGATGATATATGTTCGAAAAAATTGAAGATGTTCAATAGTAGAATTCATCAAGCTTATAAAAGACTCATTGAAGTGATCCTAAAGAAGAAATAAGGATTAGTAGCAAAAAAAAAGAGCTCGACAATGAGGCATCATGAATATGAAATTCTACATGGATGAAAAAGTCATTAGCAACAGATGGAAAGAGCTCGGCAATAAGGAAGAAGAGCTCAACATTAATGGAAAAGAGTTCTAGCAGCTTAACAACAAAGAAGATATGACTACCAAGAAGAAAATTAAATTCAAATTGAATGGAAGACAACTTTGATGGATTGAAGATCTCAATCTATAATAATACCACAAAGAAAAGACTCTTTGACGATCTTATAATATTGTTATAGCTAAACTTGATCAATGGAAGGATGAATGAAGTTTTATGGGTAATGTGTTGACATATGAAAATGAAGAGTCGACACATGAGGATAGAGTCCAGAGTTTGAAGATAGCATGATCAAGTATAAACACATGGAGTTGATGTGTCGACACATGGAGACAGTGGACAACATCTGAAAAATGCAGGCTGCATGTGTCGACACATCGAAATCAAGTGTCGACACTTGGGGACTAACGACTAGTTTTTCTAACGTTATAACAGACTGAACTTGCATTAAATAAACCCCCAACAACCACCAACAGACGAAATCAATACAAGAGTTTATATACAAGCTTCCAACTGCATTTATAAAGAAGAAAGACAAGAAAAACAACATTCACTGACTGATCAAGCTGAGAAAAATCTGAACATTCCTTTTGTATTCATTTTGGCATTAAGTGAGCTATCATTTTTTGATTCACATTTGATAGAGAGTTTGTATTTCAGTTGTATAACTTTCATACACTTATAAGTGAGAGTTTAAGAGTTCTCTTATAAGAGAAAAACTCTTGTAAGTTGAAGTGGATCTTGAACAAAACCACTTGGTGGTTGGAAGAACTTGAGAAGAAGTTTTTGTGTAAAAGTGAGCTGAGCACTTGGAAAATCAACATCTACTTTGTAATTGGAGATTGCATAGTGAAAGGAGACTTTAAGGGGATTTTGGGGTGAGGACGTAGACCACAAATTGTGGTTGAACCTCAGTAATTCTTGGTGTGATTTCTCTTGCTCTGTTTTCATTTCTTTGTTGATCACATTGCATTGCATATATCTTAATTCACTGTTCTATTAATTAAATTAGTTTTTAATTAATCTTAATTGCATTAATTTTTAAAAAACCCAATTCATCCCCCTCTTGGGTTGCCTTTTGGGCCAATAATGGGTTGTTTAGATCTAGGTAAATAGAACTTGGGCTTTTTAAATTGACAATATAACTCTAATTAGGTGGGGGTTATCCAGAATTGGGTATGACTTACTCTTTTGAATCAATGGTTTGAATCTAACCATTGATTCAAAGAAAATTATGGTTTCCCTAAAACAAAATAAGAAGAAAACTTTATTGATTCATATTCAATTCTTTTTGGTTCATTACTTAGTGTCACGGGCTGCCACCTGTGGCCCGTTTGGAGCCACGGAGGTCCTTGGCGTGGGGTATGTATGAGTTTGGTTGCTTGTGGTGGCATGAAAATTTCATAATTTGTATTTTTCATATTTATTGGATTTATGAATTATAACTCTTCGAGAGGGTATGTTGTTTCCTCTTGTTAGGTTGGAGAAAGCGTAAAAGGCTATTATTGTTAGGGATTTATACTAAAAGACATGCTTTGTGTAATGGTTTTAGTATTTATTAATAAATTAGTTATTCCATTTTAATGAGAATCTGTGTGAGCAATATTTGCATTACGTTATTTATTTAATGATTATGCATGTATGTCTCTTATTCTATATA
>CM065386.1:28970000-28982500 GCA_033060915.1 Euryodendron excelsum
AATTCCTAGTATGACAGGGAGTGCAATTATAATTCATTAGTGGTATAAATTATAATTTACGTAAATATAGATTAATCCTGATTGGATTAGGAATCCTTGTTTGCATAAGAAACCCTAGTTATACTAATTCTATAGTCCCCAATGCAGCCTCTATATATACGTACTCTAAGAGTAGCTAGGGTGACACTTGCTCATAATTGAAAGATACATATTTTTGTGAGGAAGAGAAACCCTAGCAGCTGCGAGCCCACTCTCTTTGGAGTAAGGCATATACGAGGGATATAGTAGAAGTCTAAAGGTTGAGTTTGAGCAGTTAATTCTTGCTTGTTGTTGTTGCTTGTTATTCGGGATAAACTAGAGAGATCTCGTGATTCTAAAACGTAGATTAGACTATGCTAATCAGATCAAAATTTTTGGTATTATGCATATACACTATAGTCAGGTTGTGAGAAATTCCGCAGTCCCCAGTAATTATAAGGAGGGGTCTGGTGTTGACTCTACCACCTCCTAGTGCTATCGAAATGACCAACACTCAAGTGAGTCCTCCAAGGGTGTGGACGAGACTTGGAGGCTGACTATGGCATGTGGCCACAGTCCTTGTACTAGCCAAGGGACTACATGGGCGGCAATGTGCCTAGAGGGGCAGATGTTGGGCATTCGTCGGGGCGAAAGGTTGTGACGTATGCACCTGCTATGCCGCATCGGTGCTGTGGCGAGGCTTATGCTCATGACAGATTGGGCCATCGGTGTGCACACTTGCATGTCGTGTGCCTCATATACACTTACACGTTGGGTTCAAGCTTGTGCACACGACCGCTTGGTTTGACTAGCATTGGTGTCGCAGAGCATTATATTGTGGGTTTCTCAGTTGCTCTTCAGTTGTGCCTATCCTTGTGGGCAATTGCCTTGAGATGGGCATCAAAAAGCTTTAAGGTTGGAGATGTCGTGCCTAACGGGTGATGTTTTATTGACACGCATGTCCGGTTGTACATGGCACCTTGTTTGTGCCTCGAGAGGAACTTAGTGTTAAGTACATTGCTTGTCAAGCGTGTGTGCATTCGAGAGTTGGCATTGCCATCATCTATAGCTTGGGTTGAGTTGGAAGGCTTGAACATCAGAAGGCAGATCTTTACAAGATTTGCGGGGCTTATGGATGGATCTTGGGAGAGCGCATAGCATTATGCCTTGATGTTAGAGTTTGTGGGATTATTGCTTGGTGCATAGTCGCTTTATGAGTTATTTTCGTTGCATATGATCAATGGTAAGTCATATCACTGTCACCGTGTGATGCCCGATCTGTCAGCCCGTGACACTTAGGCATACATATTAGTGTTACTATTTTTTCTTTTTGTCTCTGTTGTAGGTATGCACAATTTCTCAAGTGTTTGAGATGGCTTTTATTTTGGTAGTCCTTAACAAGGATCAACATTTTGTTTTAATGGGTCATTTCAGTGGAATTTAGGAAAAATTTTTAATGTTCAAGTTTTAGAAAAAAAATTTAACATTTAGGTAAAGTGGCTTGGAAGCGAAAACTTTTCGAAAACATTTTGAAAACATGATGGAAACAGAGAAAAAATGAAAAACATAAAGAAATATTTAAAAACATAACTTAATATCCACTAATATATAATTTTAATGCTAACATGACAATAATGGAACATGTTTAAGGTTTTATATTAATTGGTACTACAAAATAAAAATATAATTGAGTAGTAACTAGTAAGTGATAATGTAAATACGAAAATAGCAATAAAATGAGCAAATATGTCAAATGAGAGAAATTTTATTAAAAGAAATTGAGTTGTTTTAATAAATTAAAATTGAAATAGTTCAATAAAAAAGATAATACATTTATCCACTACATGTATATAACAATAACAACAATAAATATTTTTTAATATAAAATCTATATTTCATTCTAATTTAAATAAGTAATAATGTAATAATATTCATATTTATTAGTTCTATAACTTATTGTAGTTTATAATATTATATATATATATATATATAAATTAGGCCAAGCCAAAGTTTACACTTTGCGCCCTAGGAGTGGGCGCTAGGCCAATTTTTGGCTTGGCTTTTTAAATAAATTAATTATAAATTAACATAAAACATAATCATAAACCTAAGTAAATAACATAAATCCATAAATCACGCACCTTTCTCGCTTTTGCTTGCCGCACCGAGAGAGAGAGAGAGAGAGAGAGAGAGAGAGAGAGAGAGAGAGAGAGATGCACGAAGGGGGCAGAGATCGAAGAAGAGACAGAGAGAGAAAGAGATTTTGGGAGAGAAAGGAGGAGAAGAAGGTTGAAGCCAAGAAGAAGAGGAGGAAGAAGATGTACCTGGACTCTCGACTAGACAGTTGACCTGGTAAGGCTTTTCCTTTGTCGTCTACCTCTGTCTTCTGCCACTTTTGTAGTTTTTTCTCAGATTTGATGGCTTTTTTGAAATTTTTTTGCTTTGGTGTGTCGACACATGTTGTTTCCATTGAAACACATAGAAACTTCTCCGTTTAGTTCGAACCCATGGAATTTTGGAATTTCTTCAGTATTTCGCTTCGATGGCTGGGGAAACTGAAATGTTTCAGCTGTTTCCTTGGCAACGAAACGAAATTTTGATCCATGCCTATGTGTTGTTCTTGACTAGAAATCATTGTTGTCAGTTCCAATTTTGTTGGCATTTTTGGAGTTTTCTTTTGCTGAGCATAAGGGAAAGTTGTTATGTGTCAAATTAGGGCCACGGACACGTTTAGAGTCATTTATTTTCCCCAAATAAGAATAATAAGAGTGATTACTTTATAAAGTTTTCTCTTGAGGAAAAAGAAGTTAAAAATAAAAACCAGAATCAGATTTCATAACTTAAGAGAAGTTAAAAAGAAGTTGAAATCTTTTTAGAGATCTGATGACTTTGGTTTCAATTTGTTACCATTTGCCTGTCAGGGGAGTCTTAAGTTCAGAATTTCTGATTCTGTCTGCTTATTCTTGAGGTACTAGAATCTTTCAAAGTTTATGAATTACTTCTCACTTTAGGTTTTGGTAAAAAGTCTAAGGGAATAGGATCTCTTTTAGATAGTTTACTTTTTGGAGTTTCCTATTTATTTTTTCGAAGGGCTGAACCTTTTGTAGAGTAGTGGCTGACATTTTTTTTGGGTCAGCTAAATGTATATTAAGATGAATTGGGATCTTATTTGGCTCATGTTTGAACATTTATGACCGTACGATTTTTCCATTTGGCCATAATTTTAGCTTTGATTTTGTTTGGGCTTCTTGTTTTGGCTCTTTTGAGTTTCAACAGCTTCATGACTAGTGAAGTTAGCCATACTTGAGAGCCATGCCAAATAATATTTAGGTAGTTTAATCAGATTTGGTTGGATTGCGAGTTCAAAGAAGGTTTGTTACCTCTTAATTTGGTGTCAGGTACACAGGTATACTCTAGATTTGGTTGGTTTGCTTAATGAAGGTTGAGGGCCACTAGCATCAGTTGCCAATAGGCAGAACTGATGCTAGCAAAATCCATGGGCTAGAGCAACGTAGCAGTTTGTTTTTCTTCAAGAAAATTTGAGCAGAAGATCACATCTTAATGCCTGTGGTGATTCTTTGATGGTCCTTGATAATGCCAGTTTTCAGAATTCCTGGGTGTGTTACATTAACAGTTACTCTTGCATTTCCTGATTATCAGATTCCAAGAAACACTTATAAGTGAGACAGAATCCAAAGATTGAAAAGATTAATGTTTCTAATTTATTTCTATGTGATGATGCAACAAACTCGTGGTGGCTTGCCCCCGGGTCCAGGACGAACTCCTTACTAGCTAGCCGATAATCTCCTACACTAAACCCACCGATGTGGTGGCAGCCAAAGGTCATCCGGTGTTCAAGTTAGATTCCAAGGGATGAAGTTGATAGAGAGAAAATAATGCCTTAGGGTTCTCTTTTGGGTTATGCGTGTTAGCGTACTCGCGAAGGGGTTGAGTTTTTTCCTTGTATGTCTGTATGGGAGTGGTAGGTGGCCTCTCCACGTGGCGGCCTCTAGTTGAAGGATCAGAGAGGTATCAAGACACTTGAGAGGGTCTTCCCTACACTCTATGGTGGCGTGTATCGGAGCGGTGTCAAGGGGAAGGTGATTGTCGCTTGTGCACGCCAGTCCCACACCCCTAGTGTATGCCAGGGTGTCCGGTGTCAGGTGTGGTCCCTATTGACATGGTTGGGGGGGCCGACCAGATCGGAGTCCCCTTCCGAGAGTCCATCTTGCTCGGGGGGTTGAGGACGAACCGTTAGGAGACCTGGTTGGGTAAAGGCCAGATGACATAGGAAAGACGTGGTCTGGTCAGTGCCGGTCGACAGATAATACGAAGCCCGGTCTGGTCGGGAAACCATCATCACCAGATGCCCCCAATTCATCTAGCCATCTGCTCGAGGCTAGAGAAATTCTACACGGTGGCCCGACCACGAAACACGGAGCACATTTATGGCAATGACGGGTGCTATCACATCGCTTCACCTGCTGCCACGCAACAGCTGGGGGTTGGTCGTCAGTAGCCGAAAGGACGCGTCGTATCCCAGTCGTTGGCGTCCCATCACAGCAGGCCATCTGGGCCGTTGATTTCAAAGACATGGGGGGAGTTTTGTAATGCAGTTGCCTCCATTTCGCCCTTATGAATTTTTGCTAAATACACAGAGAGAGAGAGAGAGAGAGAGAGAGAGAGAGAGAGAGAGAAAGAGAAAAACCTCCTTCGTCGTCCCCACCCTTATCTCCATCGTCTCTAGCCAGTCGAAGGGGCACCAGTCTATGCATCGCGCTGCCAGCTTTCTTCAGAACTCATCGCCGGCACTTCGAATCGTGGTAAGACTCGTTCCTTGGTTGCATGTACTGGTTGATTACCCGTTGTGTGTTAGTATTTGAGGGAAGGGACTAGATTCCCGACCTTTTATGGTTTATTGATCGGCCGAAATTCTTAGAATCTGTCCTTCGGGACTTGTGTGAATTGTTCAAGCTGGTGTTTGATAGGATTGAGGGTTCTAGGTCCTTAGGCACAATGTTAAATCTGGAGGGCGTTAGTTCGGACTCGAAAGAGACCGGTTCTAACAGGTATCGAGTTGTGAGGCGTCGCATCTAGGAGGAGGCCTCTGTGGGGAACTCCGGGGGGTCCCTGGAAGTTCCAGAATCAGGGGAGGCCAGGGCCGCCCACCCTGGTGTTGAGGAAGGACGGGATCAGCCCACCGAGGTTACTGCCCGGGCTCAGGAGGTCGAGCTGAGAGAGAGGGAGGAAGAGGATGACCCCGAGTATGAAGCAGAGGGGATTTCCTCCTCTCTCGATAGGGAAAAAGTCGCTACCCTTCGGCGGGTGTACTAGATCCCGAAAGGGGTAAAATGTAGGGTTCCCAACCCTAGGAATTAGGCATGCTCGGCCAAGGAGGGGGAGATAACGATCTTCGAGGGCGCATTGGCTGGTGGTCTTCGCGTGCCATTTCCTCAGCCAGTTAGGGAGATTCTACAGAGGTTTTGCCTCTCTCCCGAACAGCTCGCGCTGAACGCTTGGCAGATCATAGCGGGCTATATGATCATCTGGCAGATCGTCCATGGAAGGGACGTGACGCCAGAGGAATTCTCATATTGCTATAGGCCGGCCGAGCGTGGGAAGGGCTACTGGTACTTCTCAGGTCGGTCGATAGGGCTTGATCTGATCAACGAGCTTTCGTCTTCACATAAGAACTGGAAGGACCGGTTTTTCTTCATTAGCAGAGAGGGCTGGGAGTTCTACCCCTGGGAGACAAACTTCTCTGCTCGGGTCCCTAGGCAATGGGTTTACCCGAGTAAGAAGGGTATGTTCTTTTTCCCGAGTCTTCCGTTTTTCGTTTGTTTCCGTATCGTTCGTTTTGATTTAGGTGTCCTACGGGTGTCAGGTCGGGTTACGCCCCTTCTGTCTGTAGAGCATAAGGCGGCTATAGAGAAGGTCCAAGAGTATAAGCTTCGGACCGCCAAAGACCTGGTGATTGTCGAGGCGCTCGCCCAGTATCTCCTAGGGCCCGAATCGACTAGAGAGGCCTTGGCTGCAGAACGTGAGAGGAATGAGTAGCTCTTCGTTTTTGTTATGCTGATCCTTGTTTGACTTTTGTGACTTCTCTTTGCATATCGCTAGTCTCCTATTGTTGGTCAGGCCAATCCTGCAGCGGCCCAGACTAAACCCCAAGCACCTCAACCAACTTTCGAGCAGGAGGCAATAAGTTTTGACATTAACTACTTGGCCAGGAAGAGGGCGGCGGTGCCGGGCGCCTCAGGATCCAAGCGCCAGAAGACCGCCGAGGCTACTAACGTAACGAAAGAACTCCCCCTTCCTCCTAAGAAAACGTCCCCCCAGAAGGGGAAGGGCCAAGTCTCCGTGGTCGTTAGGCCCCCTCCAGGGTATTCGGAGGGATCTCAGCCGAAGCGCGGTGCGGTCATGCCGGCAGACTCCTAGGCCTGCGCTGGTCCGGCAGCTTCTGCCCCGACGAACGTTCTGGACAGCTTGGATGTGGCATAGGAGAGGGCGGCAGAAGCGATAAAGCCCTCGGACATCTCGAGGTTAAGCAAGCACCCAAACTCACGGCTGGTCAGGGACGCGAACCACAATCTCTTTAAGGTGAGCACTTTCGTGCAGTTGTCATTCCACTCTGCCTCGGCTTGTGTATAGTCTTTAACTTCCAACTGTTCGATTTTCAGTCTCTTGCCAGGGTCATGGCCCTGGGCCACCATTTGGGGACTTCGAAGAAGGCCTTTCAGGAGGAGAAGGCGGCCAGTTCGGCACTCATCTAGGAGGTTCAGTCCCTAAAGGACGACGTCTCCACTGCCCATGCTGAGAGGGATTTTGCTCTGTAAGAGCTCAAGTCGGCTCGGCACGAAGGCCGAGCAGATTCTATGCCATTGTCATTAAGGCCGTTTGGCTCTGCTCGGCACATTGACCGAGTAAATTCTATGCCATTGCCATTGAGGCCGTCTGGCTCTGCTCGGCACATTGATCGAGCAGAATCTATGCCATTGCCATTGAGGCTGTCTGGCTCTGCTCGGCACATTGACCGAGCAGATTCTATATCGTTTCCACATAAGTAGACAGATTCTATATCGATTCTACGCAAGTAGACAATTGTTGAACAGTTACTTTTATTGATATTCTGGAGAATTACAATTAGGAGCCTTTCAAGAGTAGTACTTCCTTAGATGCTTTGTGTGCCACGGGTGGGAGAGCTCCTTGCCTTCTGAATTTTCAACCTGTACGCCCCCTTCCTAGTACTGCCAACCACCTCGTAAGGTCCTTCCTAATTGGGTTCGAGATTGCCCTCTTTGGGATCTTTGGTGGACTGGTTGACTCTCTTCAAAACAAGGTCCCCGACCGTGAAGTCTTTTGGTCAAACTCTGGAGTTGTGGTATTGGCGCATCTTCTGCTAGTAGGACGCCACTCTCACAGCTATCTGTAGCCTCCTTTCCTCCACTAGATCTAAGTCCACATTCATAGCTTCGCCGTTGGTCACGGGGTCGAATTGCACAATTCTGGGGCTGGGAAGGCCGATCTTTACCGAGATGATGGCTTCGGTGCCAAAGGTAAGCGAGAACGGCGTCTGCCCCGTGGACACTCTTTCTGTCGTTCTGTAGGCCCAAAGGATGTTAGGGAGCTCCTCCGCCCATAAGCCCTTGGCCTTCTCCAACTTCATCTTGAGAATCTTCAACAGGGACCTGTTGGTAACTTCGACTGGGACATGCTCGGGGGACGAAGCATGGTGGCTTATTCCCAGGTCAGTGCATAGTTGGTTGAACTGTCTGCTGTCGAGCTGCTTCCCGTTGTCCGTGATGACGACCTTGGGGATTCTGAACCTGCACACAATATTTTGCCACAAGAATTTCTTTATCTTCTCCTCAGTGAACGTCGATAAGGCCTTTGCCTCCCCCACTTTGTGAAATAGTCAATCGCCACCACCGCAAACTTTATATGTCCTTTGTCGAGTGACAACGGTCCCATGATGTCGATCCCCCACTGCGCGAAGGGCCAAGGGGTTTGGGTTGGGTTAGCTCTTGAGAGGATAGTCTCGGAATGTTGGCGAACCGTTAACACTTGTCACATTTCTTAATGAATTCCTGGGCATCTCTCTCCATGGTGGACCAATAATAGGCCGTTTGTAGTATTTTCTTGGCGAGGGATCGGCCACCAGAGTGGTTCCCACACACCCCTTCATGGACCTCCCGCATTATGTAGTCTGCCTCTTCCTTATTAGCACAGCGAAGCAGCGACATGGTGTGTCCCCATTTGTAAAGAACCCCGTTCTGTATGAGGTACCTGCTCGAACGGTACTGAATCTACCTTGCTTTATTTCGGTCTTCAGGCAGGGTTCCGTCCTTTAAGAAACCCCTGATTTGGGTCATCCAAGAGGTTTCGGGCTTGATTTGGTCGACTTCCGGGCTCTAGATGCTCGGTGAATCAAGAATCTCAATTAGAATGTTCAGGTCCAGCTCATTGGATGAGGCAATCCTGGCTAGCCGATCTGCCTCTTCGTTCTGCAATCTCGGGACACGCTCCAGTAGGATCTTCACAAATCTCCTAGATAAGTTCTTCGCCACTTGGTAATATTGCTTTATGTTGTCTTTTCTGGCCTCATACTCTCCCTGGATTTGCTCCACTACCAATTGAGGGTTGCTTTGCACCACTATCTGTTCGGCTCCCATTCGCTGAGCCATTTTGAGACCGGCAATAAGTGTTTTGTATTCAGCAACGTTGTTGGTGGCAGGAAACTTGAAGCGGAGAGCATATTCCATCTTGTAGCCATCCGAGGTGACGAGAACCACTCCGGCACCGCCAGAATCATGAGTGGAAGAACCATTGACATTCAGGAACCAGTGGCTGCCAGGAAAGTCGGCTTCAGGGGTGGTAGGGGGTGGGTTAGTGAATTCTGCAATGAAATTCGCAACAACCTACCCTTTGATCGCCAGTCGGGGTTGTTAGTGGATGTCGAACTAATTGAGTTCAACGGACCATTTCACTAAGTGTCCTGACGTCTCTGGCTTGTGTAGAATGTTCTTCAAGGGCTGGTCAGTGAGTACTATAATCGTGTAGGCTTGGAAGTAGGGCCTCAAGCGCCGAACTGCGGTTACCAGCGCGAGGGCCATGAGTTCCATCTTCGGGTATCGTTCTTCTGCTCCACGCAAGGCGCGACTGGTGTAGTACACTAACTTTTGGACCCCTCTTTCTTCTCGAACAAGAGCTGAGCTTACTGCTATCGCTAACACTACCAAATAGAGAAACAATTCCTCCCTTGGGACAGTTCGGTTGAGCAGCGGGACTGAGCTAAGATATTATTTGAGTTGACTGAAAGCTGCTTCACACTCCTCGTTCCACTCGAACGCCTTGCGTAGAATTTTGAAGAACGAAAGACACTTGTCAGTGGATCGGGAGATAAACCTGCTCAGACCTGCGACACGTCTGGCTAGGAGCTAAACATCCTTTGTTGTCCAGGGCACTTGCATGTCAATGATGGCCTAAATCTTTTCTAGGTTTGCCTCAATCCCCCTTTGTGAGACCATAAATCCTAGAAACTTCCCCGGAGCAACGCTGAAGACACACTTGGCGGGATTGAGCTTCATCCGGTACTTGGGGAGTGTTTGGAACATCTCCTCGAGATCCCACAGGTGGTTGGTGGCTTCCTTACTCTTCACCAACATGTCGTCTACTTCCACATTACGCCCAATCTGTGATTTGAACATGAGGTTGACCAACCGTTAGTATGTTGTCCCAGTATTCTTCAGTTCGAATGACATGATGTTATAGCAATAGAGCCCCCGGTCTGTGATGAAGGCTATATGCTTCTGGTCACGCTCGGCCATCTGGATCTGGTTATAGCCTGAAAAAGCATCCATGAAAGTTATCATTTCATACCCTGCGGTAGAGTCGACAAGGAGGTCGATGGTTGGTAGGGAGAAACTGTTCTTTAGGCACGCTTTGTTTAGGTCGGAGAAGTCAACGCACATCCACCATTTCCCGTTAGACTTCTTTACCATGACGACGTTGGAGAGCCAAGTGGGGTAATGCACTTCTCTTATGAACTTCGCCTACACCAGCTTCTCCGCTTCCTCAGCAACGACATCATTCCTTTCCGATACAAAGTTCCTTCTCTTCTACTTGACCGGCCTGGCCTTGGGGTCAATGTTCAAGTAGTAAGCTGCTACTCGTGTGTCAATACCAGGCATGTCCTCGTGAGACCAGGCGAACACGTCAATGTTGTCCCTCAGGAACTTTCGCAGTCGTTGCTTCAACTCTTTGGGTACGGCAGCCCGATCTTCATTGTTCTATTCTGCTCTTGGGCCCCGACTAGGACATCTTCTAGTTCTTCCACGGGCTCGCCCCTTCTGACTTCCTCTTCATCTCTTGGCTCGAGCTCTTTGATGACCAAGGTCTCCCTGTTGGGTTCCCCTTTGAGGGAGGCCATGTAGCACTCCCGTGCATCCTTCTGGTCGCCCCCTGTGCATCCGACCCCCATGTCGGTCTGGAATTTGATTCGGAGATGGTACGTGGACGTGACTGCTTTAAACTGGTTTAAAGCAGTTCGGCCAATAATGGCGTTGTATGCAGATGGGCAGTCCACGACCAAGAAGTGGACCATTCTCATCGTCCGGTGTGGTTCCTTCCCAAGGGTGACTGGTAAGGTGATGGATCCGAGAGAGACCACCCAGTCTCCTATAAAGCCGACCAGGGGAGAGTTGACTGGCTTCAGCTTCTCTTGGCTGATTTGCATCTTCTCGAAGGCCCCCCGGAACAGGATGTCGGCCAAGCTTCCGTTGTCGACCAAGATACTCCAAGTTTTGAAGTTCGAGATCACCGCGGAGACAACCAAAGGGTCATCGTGTGGTTGGTGTAGCTCGACAGCTTCTTCCTCCGTGAAGGTGATCACGGGACCTTCGATCTTTGTCTTCTTACTGGCTGCCCTAACCAGCATTACTTCTGCTTCGGTTCGAATGTCCTGAACATGCTTCTTCCTTGTTGAAGAGGACTCCCCTCCTTCAGCGAATCCTCCTGAAATAACCCTTATCTATCCAATAGGCTGGGTGGTTGCTTCTGTCCTTGCTGGGCTGTGTTGTTCCCCCCGTGTTCGGTCTCGGCCAGCCACATAGCGGCTGAGTCTTCCCTGTTTGATCAGGTCCTCGATCTATTGCTTCAAGTCGATACAGTCTTCTGTGTCATGGCCGTGTTCACGGTGAAACTGGCAGTATCTCCTTCTATTCCTCATGCTCGAGGGCATCTTCAGAGGCTCGCGCCATTTCAGGTCCGGGTCATCCCTGATCTCCATCAGGACATCCTTCAACTTTATCGTGAGCGGGGTGAACATGCGATCTAAACTGTAGTAATGCTTATGGCATCTTCGGCATTCATATGCTTGTGAGCGCGAGGCATCAATTCGGCCATGTCTTGGGGTGACCTCTTCGATAAAGAGAAAAGGAGTTTCCCACTTCTTAGGCCACTCATGAACGTCGTGACGACCACCTTGTCGTCTATGTCATCCACAACTAGAGTCTCCTGGTTGAACCTCCCCACATACTCCCTCTGGGTTTCCTCCTTTTTGCTGCCTCACAGTCAACAGGTATGCCGTAGGCCTCCTTTGCCTCTGTGCCCCAATGTAATGGCTCACAAAGAGCGTGCTAAGTTCTTTAAAGGTGGAGACCGTTGTCGGTTCAATTTTGTTGAACCAGGTTCGTGTCGAACTCTTCAACGTGACTGGAAAAGCTCTGCACATAATCTCATCTGGCACTGCTTGCAAGTGCATAAGCGCCCTGAACGTCTCCAAGTGGTCCACCAGGTCTTTGGATCCATCAAAAGCATCCAAAGTCGGCATTTTGAACTTCAGGGGGAGTGGGTAGTCCATCACCTTCTACGTGAATGGTGAAGCCGTTCGGCCAATGAGGGCGTCTACGGTGTTTGGAGCCTTGGCCTCCACAGCGACCAAAACTCCTGCCATTTAGGCTTACATGGCCCTCAGTTGTTCGTCCCAGGCATGGAACTCTCCGGTTTGTCGCCTACCATCTTTGTCCTCGACGGGATGGCGTGGCTCGTTTATGCTTCTTCGATGTGGGGCTCGCGGTGGAGGAAAGGGTCCTCAACCCATCCTCCATTGTCGTTTTCGTTGCCGTTGGGGGGAATGGATGGATACTTGTCGACCTCCTGCTCCTCCTGTTCTTCCACCGGCGGGTTGGGCGGTTGTGGAATCTCTATTGGAGAAACTGGGGCTCGTTGGAGCAACTCTGCGTTTTGACGGACCAGCTGTTGCTTGCTGGCCATCATATTAGCCACCGTCTTCTCCAAGAGGCTATCTTCTCCGCGCTGGAATCGGCCATCGAGTTTCCTTCAGGGAGGGTGCTAATCCCAAACCTAGTCAAGACCATGAAACGCCACGAGGATAGTCGTTCCCATAGACGGCGCCAGTTGATGATGCAGCAAACTCATGGTGGCTTGCCCTCGAGTCCAGGACGAACTCCTTGCTAGCTGGT
>CM065386.1:28987500-29125000 GCA_033060915.1 Euryodendron excelsum
GAAACAATATTTTTGCTGTGTATTTATATTTTTGATTTGGATTTTATACGTTTCTTACAAGAACGACAATGCAATAGCTATATCTCACCCCTCGGATAAAGAAATTAAGGCGCTAAGAAAACTGGGTTAGAAATTAGTATGGAATTCAAGTTGATAGTTCAGTTTAAAACATCATACTTATGGCAAAGTACTTATCAGAAATCCATTTCTTGGGAACAATCTGAACTGAGGTAATCTTTATGGTTTGCTCTGTCTTACAGCCTTTAGTGAGGTCCTCCTCTTTGAGTAGTAAGGATTTGCAGTCTCACCGACTGGCCTGTAAATGCAACAGGCTGCATTGAAATGAGATGCAAATGCATATATAAAGTGAGGTCTATGACCAGAGGGACAGAGAGGGTCAGGACTCAGGCCTTGAAATTGACTGTGTCTAATTGTAAAAAAGAAAAGGAAATTGATTAGGAGATGTGATTTCCAGTGGTTCTAAATTTTGATAGGTTCTATAGAATACCATCAACTTATTGTAGTTTGACGGTGGAAAGAATTCGGCCAAGCTCAAACTTTCTAAGCCCTGTATTGCTGAACTTTATGTTCTGGCTTTGAAGTTTGAACTGCTGTATTCGCTGCAACTTTAAGAAAAATGCTTATACTGTGGGCTGATAGATGAAAGCATATGGCTGACGAAGTGTTCTGAGAAGTGAAAAATCAATTCATATATTATGATAAAGTATTGCTTGGAAGGCAAGAATGAGCAAGGTTATAGCTGGAACTCGTGTGAAAGTCATTTGTTTTGTTGTACCTAAGTTAAAATATCAATGCATTTCTGCACCATCATTATGTCTGTACGTTGTATACATATTGTGCTTACATAGGTACCAAGAAGTAGGAATAGAACTGTAGCTTATATCACAATTTATGATGGGACGCATTTTAGGTTTTTAAGTTCTGGATACCTAGGCTCAATTGAATTCTAAACTCTTGATTCTTCACAGCGAAGAGAATTGTGGATTCTGAATATTGGGGAGAGAAACGAATTTGGTGATTTTCACTTGCTGCTCCTGGAATCTACTAGAGTTAGAATCCCTCGTTTATTTCTGTTGGCAGCATGGCTGTGGTAGTTTGCAGAAGACTCTTACGTTCTTTTTGGTCCTTGCAAGCACATGGTTTGAGTGATTACCCAAAGATCTCATTTCCATCATTTCATACTTTTGGAGGTAAGAATATGTTTTCCTTTGTGGAAAGTCTTTTTTCATTGATCTTGATTACAAAATTATATCTTCATCTGGCTTCTTAAATCCATTGAAAAAGACTTTTCACCTCTAAACAGCCTTGTATGGTCAAGATTCTGGTGATAGCCTATCGTCTATGGAATCTTTTAACGTCAGGAAGGTACATTCTGCTCTTATTAGTTATCTGCTCTCTTTGTTTTCATTTTCCTTTTTACCATTGAAAATTCTCTAGGATTGGTGTAGGTGGGTTCTCATTTCCATTTCTTTATGAATGTGCTGTATAGATCCTCCTCCTTATTTCCCTCCTTTATTCAGCCATTACATAGATTAAAATCAGTTTTATTACGTACTTTCCATTTTGGTGTTTGGGGAATTTTTGTGAATCATCTTCTACTCTTGTAGATGTTATAGGGGGTGTTTTTGTAGATGAAGGTTAAGTTTTTTTACCGTTTGTGTACAGAGCTGGTGTCCCTTTTGGTGTCCTCCTGAGTAATACTAACTAAATCTACTTATCAGCAAAGAAGAGGCCCTGCAACATTGTTGGATCTCATTTTGTCTTTACTGTGCAATGATCTCGTTGTCATGGCCCATGGGATCCTCCTATTGCTCAACTTTACTAAGTTTATGGTTTGTTATCATGTTAGCACATGAATGCAGGTTGAACAAGGAGTTTACCTTTGGATTTTACAAGAATCTTTTACATCTTATGAAACCTCAGGAACCTCCTGAAAAATGTGCAAGGTTACTTTAAATAAAAACAGCACCAAAAAGCATATCATATCAATTAGATTCTTATCAAACAACTCCTCAATGGAAACGATTCGGAAACTCTAGGGAAACAATTATGATACGTTTGGGAAACTTGACAGAAACTCTTGGAAAAGTGAGGGAAAATGTTGCCGAAGTTTTAATTATTAATTTTTATACATTTTTTCCCCTTAAGTTCCAACTAAGTATATATGGAATTATTCATGTAGGGTTCCGCTCAGTTTCTCAAAGGTTTCTATTAAGTTTCCTGGAGGTCTCCTTTAAGTTCTACAAAAGCTTCTTAATAAGATTTCTATTAAGTTTCTCAATCATTTTCTGCTTGCCGTTTCCCTCTTATATTGTTTTGGCTCATTTCTTGCTTTCGTTACCCCTAATGTTTCCTACTTCTACTTCCCATTTTGATACCTATGGTCCGGAATGCTTGATGGGAACTTGTAAACACCTCTGCCACCAAACTTGACATTACCTAGCTTGCTCAAAAGAGGGAAAAAGAAGAAACACCACAATGCTCTCCACCCTACGATGTATTATCGGGTTGTACTTTTCTCTTTTGTGGTTGTCCATGCCTACAACATCAATTTTGGAACACAAAGGCCATGCACCTAATTATTGATCATCAAATCTCCCTTAGATTTGCTGATCATCTAATGATAGCCACCTTAGGTGGGGATATTGAATACTTAGATTTTTTAAGCCAAATGTGGTTGCACCTCTGTCACAATGCACGCTTTCGAATGACATCACCTTGGACCTACCATTTTTGGATACTTTGCACCTTAAACTGTTCTTCTAAGAAGCACGGATACAGACATGAGTGTCGGATACGATACGTGTCGGACACGCCGACACAATAATTTTTAAAAAATGCAGGACACGACATGGAAATTACACGATAAAAGAATATATTTTTATATTTTTTATATGTCATATATATAAATGTTTTACAAAAAAAAGTTGAAAATATACAAGATAACACCAATTAAATAAATAAAACAACAAATTTCATTACTTAATCAGTAGTAAATCGTTTACAATTAGTTAATTACATTCTATTAAAAATGATAAAGTAAACAAATACATTAACAATAAAAAAGTTGTTCCATAAATACATAATGCTATAAAGTTATAAATTACTGAAAACATTAACATGTCATTACACTTCATCAACTATCCATCATCATCTAATAATAAAATCATAAAGAACACTCGAAACAAATTAACCACCAATATAAGTAGCATACTTGTATTTCTTCTCCTTTTTTTTTTTCTTCTTCTTCGATCTAACAATTAGCTTTAAAATCTATAGTTGATCCCCCGCTTTGTTCCTAAAGTGTCCAAAATGGGACACGCGTGTTCAAACCGTGTCCAATTTAAAAAAAAAAAATAATAATTGGACACGTAAAACGGAGTGTTCAATACATGTCTACGAGTGTCGGTGCCCCGACATAAGTATGGCTCTTCTAATGGAGTGTCTGTGCTTCCTAGCTGTCCTCCCTCCTTTGTCCTTACCTAGCACTCACCGCATGCATTAAACAAACAACCTAATCATTGCCTCCTACTTTGCAATCATGCCCACTTTGATGAGATGGGGAGGGTGCTTGCCATTCATGACAAATGCATTAATTTATCCTCTCATAATGAGCCATCTTTAACAAGTGGGCTCTCCTAGATTTGAAGATTGTCTACCACTAGACTCTTCTTGTCCATTGTAAATTAGAAAAGATTATGGGAAAACGACCTTTATGGTCACATCTTTACACCAAATATCATGCCAAATTGCAGTCATCGACTGTAACCTACCAAAAGTCCAATGTACTCGACAATCTTCTCCCATCTTCTAGTTTATTTCAACAACCTATCTCCAAGCAGCCTCTAACATCACTACCATTCTTTCAACCGCCCTCATCCACAAAAGAATTTTATGCATAAGGATATTTCAATAACCATTGCCATTAAAACATGATCATATATCTCAAGCCTTTTATGCAAAACCCACATTCCTTAAACGAGAAATACACAATGTTTCAATCAAACAAAAGATACGCACTGCTTCACTAGCATTCCTTATTGGCAATTCCCTTGTGTCATGGGATGACACTTTCCACTAGTGTAGTGCCGTGTGGTGCTTGTCTTGGATAGCACCAAGCAAGCCCACCAAGATTACCTTGCAAAGTACACACACCCAAGGTGCACAAGTAGGCCACAGATAAAGGGATTAAGCTAATGCGCAATGTAAAGGCATAATCAGTTGCTAGTGCCACACTTTGAAGGTAACAAAGTCAATTTTATTAATGGAGTAAAGCTTCCAGACTACAATTAAGTGAGGAGCAAAGTAAGCTTGACACTTGCACATGTAGGGACTAGGGACTAGGGACTAGAGACTCACCTTGCTTACTATCACGCCCCATCTCGGGTGGTTAAATGATACCGCCCCTAAAATAGTACGTGGCAAAACCTACTAACTCGTACACATAACCAAAAATAAAAAATCTGATTTAAAGATAAAATGAAAAGACAAACCACTACTAGATATTAAGATATGTAATACACTTGTCAAGACATCACTAATATTAGCTACAAAACATCAATTTATCATACCTTGAAACATCAACTCACAACTCATAACATATATACAATAATGTGCCAAACATCTTATTACAAGATGACAAAATATACATTGAGTACTGCTCACAAAACTCCATCTCTTTAAGACTCCAGTTGCTCAGTGGATCACTTCTACTGCTGCACACCTGAAATGTGTTTTCATAAAATGAGTAAGCTAACCACACGCTTAGTAAGTATATTGAAACCATCTAAATAGAGAACAAGTAAAACAGTTATGGATTAAGATTAAGTTAAAACAAGTTTCTCGAAGAGCATTTTAGTAGAAATCATCCATAATAAGGATATAATTTGATCTATCAATGAAATATAATTGCTTTGAAATCAAATTGTAATTAACATCCATTTTGGATTCAACAAACTCATTCCATATAGCTAATGGTTGATAACCTTCAACCAAAGTTATGACAGTACTGTTACCCTAATTATTGGCTCAGCTATTGATATTAGCAGAGTTAGGGGCCATTCATTATTTTTCCAATAATAGGTATCCTCCTCCACTGGTCCTGGAAGTTAGGCATACACTCCCTTATTAAGGTCGGAAGCAAAGCAAACACACTTCCCTATGAAGCCCGAAAGCTAGACAAGAAGGCTATAATAGCATGAATCTATAATTGCATTTAAGAAGATATACTTAATTCAATAACTATAATATTTCACAAAACCACTTTCATAAATAAAACCATTCTATTTCAATAAAGGAACATAAGATTCATAATCATAGAATAGTTAAGTTTTCAGTTCATATAATTTCATATACTCACCTTACAACTATTGCCGCCTAACTCTAGTTCTTGCTAATCCTTAGGCGGAGCTGAAGTGGGTGAAGGACTTTCTTAACCTAACACAAGTCAAAACACATGATGCAATGAATAATGAATTCACATTCTTATATCCATGCATTTAGATGCAAAGTCTATTTCTCACAATTATGCATTATGATGAATGCACATGGAATGTACATGTATGCAAAACTCACTCATTCCAAGTTAAAGAACTCCTAATCTCATTAACATGTTCAAAAATTGCTAAGGATCCTCTTAAAGTGATAAGAAACTCAAAATGTAGATTACCCGACAATGAACACCTTAAGATAGGTTTACTCTTCTCCTCATATCTTTTAGAATGGCAAAAATCTATTGCTGAAATTAGTGTTTTTAGAAAGTAGACTTGGAGAGCTTCAAATTGATAGGTCATAGGTCTAAAATGGATTTCGGGGGAAGGAGATACACCCACTTAAATATAAACTAAATAATCTGAAAATGAAAGCTGCAGGTAGCATTTTTAAGATAACTTTAAATTGAAATTTGAATCAATTTACAATGATCTAGGTTATGAATCTTATATCAACAGAAAGCTATACGAGTCTAGTTTTTAAAGAATTAAACGGAACAAGTTTTTGAGTTTCCTAGAGAGAGTTATGACTGTTTTTCCAAAGTGCGACAGACTGGAGCTCGCGAATTTCAGCCCCAAACCATTTCAAATTCCTCTTTCTCTCCTAATATAGGATTTAATGCATAAATCATTAACATGGAATTGTTTATAGAAGATTTCTATTGCATAAATGAAAAGAATAAGACATAAGATGTCATTTCTTACCAAGGGTAAGGATTACACAAGTCACTTTCTCTACCTTTTCTTTGTTTTCTCCATTTTCTGTCTCTTTTTCTTTTACTTTCTCTCAAAGCAATCAGATTTCTATCAAGCTCCTCACTTCGCACTCCTCTAACTCTTATTTAAATCAAGACAAATAGATATAGCTTTGTATCCAATGCAACACATGACGCACACACATGCAAACACCTTGTTGGTGAAGTAGACACCTAGGTGTCACCCTCACAAGACATACTAGTTAACACTAATTAATCCTTACTTAAGTTAATTAATCACAAGACATATGATTAAGTAGGTGAACATAATCACTTGATTAACACTAATTAATCCTTACTTAAGTTAATTAATCAGTTTAATTACAAATGAAAATGCAAGAAAATTATAAATATTAAACCATGCTAATTAAGCACAAGACATATGACTAAGTACGTGAACATAATCACTTGATTAACACTAATTAATCCTTACTTAAGTTAATTAATCAAGTTTAATTACAAATAAAAATTCAAGAAAATTATGAATATTAAACTATGCTAATTAAGCAACTTGATTAGGCTAATCCATACTTAATTAAACTAAATGCTTCTAATGAATGCATGAATATCACACTTACCCTCCCATAGATATGCTCTCTGAGCATTATCCAACTGGCAGGAGGAAACATCAACATATTTGTGTAGTCATAATGGGTTTACACAAATAATTACAAGGAATCTGCTCAAGCTGGTTGGAATTCACTTTGATGTGACCCTAATCTAATATTCTAGGCCTTTTGAAAAATTACACCACATCTCGATAGAGCTATGACACACCAAACTTTAGCGGCACTCCTCATGTTGAGGGAAAATCTATGCGGGTGCCCGCTACAACTACTACATATTTAAACTCTAGACAATGTGTACAAAAAGGTTTGGTTTGGCATGAGATAGGAAAATGAGGGCATGGGCCCGAACTTAAAGCTTGGCTTGTGACACCTTGCAATATTTCGAGTCTCTTTACAACTGATTGGGTTGGCCAAAAGATACAGGAAGAATTCTTCCATATGCTCCAAATTTGCTAAAGCATTCCTCATATTCCACCTCTCTCTCGGAAACTGCATATGTAAATTAATTTGGTCTAAAGGTGTCCTTGTCCTTTAAATGTACTTAAAGAGTTTTCTGGTAAGCAACCTACCAAAAATTGGTAAATCACCATCAGATGTTGCATTCCTTTGGAGGCATACCATTCGTTTTCTAACACTTTTGTATTCATCATTCAGTTTCTGCTCTTGTAATGAGAGAAAGGCAAACTTATTTTATTGCAGAAGTGTAGGGCAAGAAAAAATGGTAGGGTGGCTAATTTCCATATCATAAGCATGCTTTGCCTCCGTAGTCTTCCAAGAAATAATGAGAAATTTCGAAGTTCGAGTTGCTCTGCATCCAAAAGATAATTGTAGTTCAGTTACTGTTATAGCTGAGATGTTTTCTTATTCCAATTTAGTGGGTGTTTGGAATGTGGATTATTTAGTAACTTATGGATTAAACTTATAGCTTTTCTAAACTGTGTTTGGCTTCCGTTGAAAAAAGTGGCTTTTTAGGCCTAGCTTAAGCTTGGAAAAGCCTTTGAAATAAGTGGCTTTTTAAAACTAGCTTAAGCTTATGGATTATGGATTATGGATTATGGCTTTTTTAAAATGCTATCGAAACACCCTCTTACTATTGCAATAGAAATGGCCTTGATATCTGGTGTGCTGCATAGGGGTCTGAACAAGCAGAGCTAGCCAAATAGTTATTCAGGCTTGGCTTGGTAAAAATTGAGGTGGTGTTTGGATCAGCTCAACCATGGCTAAAGTTTGGGCAGCCTTGCTTGAACTTGGCTCCGCTCGATTAACCTGTTGTTGGGAATTTAAATTTGGTTTTCTCGGTCAATCTAAAGATATGATAAGCTCATTTTATCTATCAAGTAGAAAGATAGAGAGCAATCTATAGCAAAGAACAAAATTTCCATTTGGTTCCGTCGAAGCGACCGGAATATTTTCGTTTCCTAAGAGACCGAAACGAAACACTATTAGAATAACGAAACTCAATGGTTTCCATCAAAACACTCTTAAACATAGAAAAATGCACCAGAGCACAATGCTATGTACCGAAACAATAAGTTGTGTCAACCTGAATTTGCAACTTTTCACAGGTATTTTTCTTTATTAATATTTGTCACTTCTGAAATGTTTCCGAAATATTTTTGAAACGTTTCCAAACCGTTTCTATATTTGAGCTAACCGAAACGACCTATTGAAACGAAATTTTGATCCTTGATCCGTAGTTGGAAGGCTATCTTTCTATCACTAATGCATGATGCGGTATTGCATAATGTCACCTTAACTTTTAGATAAGGGCCCACTTGTATTATTTTTGTTGTCTTGATGCTTTGACTTGGTCTTTATGGTTTTTTGCAATTCTATTGCAGTGTTACCTTATGCTAAGTGTTTGATGAAGGGAAATTGCTTTCTTAGCTCTTTTTTCTGAATGGTTACATTTGAACTAAGCAGCAGGTTGCTCAAGTATGGCTCACTTTACCAAATGAGTTCTAAACTTAGTCTTGAACTTGGCTTTTCAGGCATAATAGTTGGGCCTGAACGTTTTAAATAGTCCCAAGCTCAACTAGGCTTAACTTGTTTTCCCTGCTTGCACTTTGCTAGAAGAATTCTGAATTATATGCTTGATTACCATTTTTTTTTTTTTTTTGGTAATATTTTTGCCAGGGGGGAGGTGGTTTAGTTCTTATGCATGCTTCAATCTATTTATCATGGCTGAACTCATAAGTCTTTAATTCTTGATTTATTGAGCCCATCATCCTGTTTTTCCATGTAGAATGGGTCATTTTTCCTTGCTTGCCGAAGGCTTTCAACTTCTGTCCTAACTCCTGAATCAAGTGGCAGTGCATTTCCCGCTGATTTGTTATCCACAAAGCGAGTTATAACTCCGGAACGTACACAAGGTATGAGAAAGATGTAAAAGATGATATTTTAAATTCCCAGCTTTTGACTTAACAAAAAAAATCCCAGGTTTAGTGGTGCTCGAGGAACAGGTTGTGCTCTTTGAAAACACTTTAATCGGCCCTATTATAAGTTTTGGCTGGCATGTTGGCTTTGCAGTTGGAGTAACTTCACAGGCACTGCTCTTAGTTATTCAAAGAGTGTAGCTATTAAAGAAAGACTTATTGCTTGATCACTGTGAGCTCACCTAAGAAGCACGGATACAGACACGGACACAGATACGGACACAGATACGGACACGAGACACGGCAATTTCAAAAAATAGGGGACACAGATACGGCGGGAACACGGCAAAAAATTATTATTTTTATATATTTTATTTTCCATGTCTATAAATATAGCATTCACCTACCACCAAAAATATTAAAAAATTCAATACTCAATATAATAGACAACAGGTTATCAATTCATTATCCATCAAGCATAGATAAAAACACAAGTTAAAGAAGATTATCATCCAATACATTATTAGATTCATTACTATCTAAAGCATGAACTAGCAAGCATTCAACTTTCACAAAAAAAAAAAAAATACCAGTGGCAAGTAAGCAGTACCAATTTATTTAGTTGATTTTGTAGGGCAGTACCCACATTGAACATAAGTAGTAGTGAAACAAGTAGCAGAAAGGGCAGTGAATAAGAAAAATAAGAACAAAAAAAGAAGGAAAAAAGAAGAAATATAGTAGCAGCAGTTTGGACAGTGAAGAAGAAGAAGAAGAAATGTTTTGATTTAGGATATTTTGTACATTTTATATTGAAGTTAAGAAAATTAAAAAAATATACCCCATTTAAAAATTTTCATAATTACACTTTAACCCCTGCCGTGTCCTAAACGTGTCCCAGCCGTGTCCTCGACGTGTTCCAGCCGTGTCCCTGGCGTGTCCACAGCTTAAAAAAAAAAAAAAAACAAGACACGCCACTTGGCGTGTCCGACACGTATTTTGGCGTGTCCTAGGAGTATCCGTGTCCGCGGTGTGTCCGACACGCAAACGGCACCCTAAACGGTGTGTCCGTGCTTCCTAGGAGCTCACACTCTCAATTCATACACAACTTGGTGCATTTTTATTCTTTTTCATTTTTTGCCGGTGTTAGACCATTTTGTGGTAGCCACTTAGGGTGTGTTTCAGGACAAGGCCGGACTCGACAAGGAGTCATGGTTTGGTTCCTAAATAAGGCCTGGATTACCAGTTTGATCGGGATTACTAGTACCTAATATGCAGTTCTAGGGGGCAGGGTGGGTTTCGTAGTCCTGGGACTAGGATAAGGGCTGAAATGACTTAATTACCCTAGTAGGTCATATTATTTACTATTCTATACTATATTACGTTATGATATATTAAAATATGGTAATATTACATAATATAGAATTACTAGTGATGTGTAGAAAGTTCCGTCTGATTCTGAGTCTCATCTGGTTCTGACAATTTTTAACAAAAATGTGAAAATCTTCAATGACTGCAAAATTAGAAGCAAAAATTATTTTGAGCCATTCTAATTATTATAATCTATAAGAATTTTTAAAAACTAAGCTCCTTTATTATATACACACTGTGAACTATAAATGTCTTCCATTTCTGTCTATGTTCACTTATAAGTGGGGAGAAAAAATCCAGTACATAAGTAGCACCCATAGTTTTAGGGTAATACATCCTTTATAATATTTACTTTCTACATATTTGGCAAGTCCCATGCTATAGTGCTTAAATCTTAATAGCAATAATTAATATAATTTTATCACTAAAGATTTATCCATTTATTATGTGTGATATCCAGTCTAAAAATTGTATCCATCATATCACTTTGTTTTTAACACACATTAATTCTGTACACTACTATTAAATTACTCAAACAAACAGATAAGGCAAATTAATTGCTGTGCTAATACAAAAGCCACTTGGAACACCAAAGGTATACATACTGCCTTTTTTCTTCTCTCTTTTCATTCAGTTCCTTGCTAATCATATCCTCTAGTTTTTGAAATGTGGTAAGGATTAGACTTCCTAAGACATCCTAGCACCCCATTAAATAGAGAATATTAAGCATTATTTTAACATAAGAGAGATTAGGTGGTCAATGTTGTACTGCTAGGTGCAAAGATCATGAAGGATATGAATGAAACGAAGAGCTGATGACCAGTGGTAAAAGAATTTGGCACGGTCGGCCCATGAACATTAACTACTTAAATCATCATCTGCTGCTGTGGGAAGAAGCGTGACTGCAACAACCATAAACACTCGTAGAGAGAGAGAGAGAGTTGACTCGGTGAAATTTTTTTGGGTTATTATTCGTGCTTACATGTGAAGATACGTGTATAATATGAAAACCAAAACAGGTATTAGGCTAATACATTTTATGACATAAATTGCTCCTCATGCTTGTCTCTGCAATCAAAATGCATAAATTTTCACAAATAATAAACAAACTAAGGCAACCAGCTAGAAATTTCTTTCCTTTGGAAAAAAAAAAAAAATTAAAGAGCTGAACTCGGCCCTGACTGTGGATCTTGGCCAAGGTGGCCTCTGGAATGGTAGACAGTGAGTTGCTTAGGGAGGTGCCGTGGCCAGTGGGTCTAGCGGCTAAGGAATAAGGGGCACATAGGTAGAGAGAGAAAATTGGTCACTGGTAGGGAGAGAGAAGTGCAGAGTTTCTGGTGAGAAGGTTCCATTGTGCAAAAGAGCCGTAGAAAGAGAAGGTGATGGAGGAAAGGTGGTGACCGCAGTGGGAGAGCTCGGCCTCTGGTGTGATGGTGTGGAATAGAGAGAGGAGTGAGTTTTTCTTAGAGAGGAAAAGTGATGGCAGGAAGAAGGTGAAGATGGTGATTTGGGTTTTGGTGGTGGTGGTGAAGGTGATGTTTTAGAGAGAGAGAGAGAGGGAATTGGTGGTTTGTCTTCGGAGTTGCAGGTGGTTAGGATAAGAAAAGGGCAAAAAGAATGCAGCAGAAAAATGAACAAAGAGAGTGAGCTTTGGCTTTGCCAAACCAGTGAAGAAATGTATGAGAAAAAGGCAAAAGGAAGGGAAAGAAAATAGACGGTAGTTGGGAGCATTTAATACCTCAGAAATTCTGAGGAGAGGAGCGTCAAGTCTTGAGAGTTGGGAGTTGGCAAGACTTGATAGATATATATCTGCATTCACTGCATTTAATGCTCTTCTCTCAAGATCTCTCTTTTGATATACGTGCATTTGGACTCAAAAAATGAAGGAAAAAAGAGAGAGACAGTGTGGGACCCACAGAGTTTTAGGCGGAATTCAAAGTTGAAGTTAAAGGTCAAAAGTTAATGTAAGCCGTTCAATTTCAGAAAAATCAATATTAACTGTTTGATGAAAATGCCACGTAGGACATTTTCAAAATCAGATGTGTTTTGTTATATAGATATTATATTAGTATTATATATGACTACTACATATTATATTACATTAAAATATGGTAATATTAATTATATTATTATATATTGATAAATTTGTGTGACATGCTACTATACATTATCTTACATAATACTACATTAAAATATAATATTATAAAAAATAGTATGACATAATATTAAAAAATATAAGATAATATTATAAATGCATAAATTTGTGTAATATACTACTATATATATATATTTTTTTTATAATATATCATCATAATCATATTAGATAATGATATTATATAATATACTATAATTGTATATTATACTATATAATAAATCAATATATATGTAGTGACAGTAAATTAATTTTGTTATTTAGTAACGGGTAATATGGTCTTTTCACACCTTTAGTAAGATTAATCCCAATCTTTATTCCTTGTGGAAACAAACATGAGACTATAAAATTATGGACTTGGGGATAGCTGGGGACTATGAGTCCTAGGATTACCAGTCCTTGGACTCTTAGTCCCAACACTCTTTGGCTGGCCCAAAAATCAAACATGCTCTTAGGGTTCAACTATCCATATGCCTTGGCAGCATTCATTGGTGAAAGAAAAGAATCAATTCTAGATGCCTTTTGCTTTCCAAAAAGAAATGTTGTCTGAGAATTATCCTTGCATGAGGATGGGGTCAACTTAATCTGGCAGTATAGCTAAAAATTAAAAGCTCATTGTGACTTCTATTTTTCTTTGTTCCTGAGCCTTCTTTTATTCTTTGATTCTTCATGAGAAATATATATATACATGGAAAGGAAAAAATGTGGCCTGTTAATGTTTCAATTGTAAATGTTTCTGTAAGTCTTTTGTTGATTTTGGATTGATGTCATAGGACTCTACCAGGACCTGGTGATACCTTTGACAAATTTTCATAATCAAGATAAAGGCTTTATGGTTTTGGCTGGTGATGTTTTCGATGTACCTATTAGGAAGGATATTGTTCACCGTGTTGTTCGATGGCAGCTTGCAAAGCGACAACAGGTAAGAAATAGTTTTTCTTTTTTATACTGTAAAATGGTTCTTAAGTTTTATGTGATGGGAATACCCCTCTATTAATTGTTTTGTCATATTGCTGAGAAGATAGTTGAGACCATCCTGCTGGAGATGTTAAAATTAATGGATTCTTTCTTTTCATCTCCTTGTTCCTTTACACCATTTCCATTCTTTTCTTTGGGATGTGTTTTTTATTTATTTATTATTTTTTTGGGGATTTTTTTTTTTTTTTGGGGGGGTGGGGGGGATAGGTTAAGTTGTTTTACGTTTGAGAGTCTGCATTTCACTGATATTATGTTATTATATACTTCCAGTGGAGGAGTTCTATCCTGCTTTTCTTATCTTGCTTCAACAAATGATGGCGGCAGCCTTTATGTCCCGCATCATATCTTACCATTCTATGTCCACTTAAGTTGTGGGGACATTATTAAGAAGTGGGGATGTCATTGAAACTATGCTGGTTAATTGGTCCACAGGGAACACATTCAACAAAAACTATTAGTGAGGTCAGCGGGACTGGGAGGAAGCCATGGCGGCAGAAGGGCACAGGTCGAGCAAGGCATGGAACACTGCGTGGACCTCAGGTAGTGTATTACTCTATTGTTTGAGTAGGATTCCTTACCTTCAGCATTACTTTGTTTCTGAGGTGCCTTGAAACGGATACTGATGGATTGAGAGGATGGATAACAGTTTAGGGGTGGTGCTATTATGCATGGCCCGAAGCCTCGAAGTCATGCTTTCAAGCTAAACAAGAAGGTTCGACGACTAGGGCTGAAGATTGCACTGTCAGCTCGTGCAGCGGAAGGAAAGGCAAGCATCTGTGTGTGTTATTTAAGAATTATGACGTTTTCACATCTGGCTTACACAATTCGTGTGTTGCTTGGAGGTTATCACACAGTCAAGTTGCATGGCATGCTTGGACATCTTTGACAAAATCCACATCACCACCATAATTAATCTTGTTAACTAACCAATTAATACTTGCTTCTATCAGTGAAAGCTGTGCATTTCTGTGGTCACAAAGCAGATTTTTTGTGTTTTCTGGAATGACCTCAAATAGGGAAATGTATTATACCTCTACAGCTGCAGAGATGCTTGTACGCATCTTGAAAGGAGCAAATTTCAGAGTCTAAAGCAAATCAGTGTTTTGAATTATTGGGCCTTACATTAATTTTGTTACAATTTTCTATGATAAGGTAAGGAGATCAGTTGCATAAACTTTGGTTTTGCCAGTCTCTTTACATCTGTTTCCCTCTTCTAGCTTTTTAACGTTGAAAATATGCTTGAGGTGTTGAAATCTCACTGCATCTTCTTTGACATTTGGTTTTTTAGAGGACATTGATTGTTCATGAGTAGCCATGGACATCAGTGGTGCATCTGTAATGTTGTGGAAGTGTGACCCTGCAGCATTGTTAGTCAGCCCATTTGAATTGTGCTCTGGATCAACGGCCGTTGATGATGAACTCTATTGTATGAGAAGTAGGATATGTATAACTAAGATATCTAAGAAGGGGAATCACGATTCTAGAGTATTTTCGGGCATAATTCATGATCCTCATTATTATGCAGTAGGGTCTCGACCCGGCATTCTAAACATTTGTGCCATTGATTTGACAGCCTTACGTGGATTTGAATTGGCTTGACACAGAAGTGATTCCTTGATGATTTGAGGCTTTCTGTGGCGTGTGGATCCAAATGCTTAAAGTGACAATTTGGGTAGGCTGAAAGACAGATGGGGGGGCATGTTCTCATGGTGATTGGTTGCTGTGCCATTATTTTATGTATGAGGGTCCATAATAACTAAGGTGGAGTGGAATTTACATACCCACTTTCAGTACACTGCTGTCAGCATGCAATGTATCAGGGATTTGTTAGCTCTTAACTGCTTCTAAGTCTATTATGTCCCTTAAATAATCAGGGTTACTTGGAGAGAACTGGGATCCTGTTAAGAATGCCAGGGACATTATTAAGTACTAGTTATTGATATTGGATGCTTATCTATTTCTGCAAGCCCTTCCCTCTGGGAGGCTGTTAAGACTGCCTGTACCTTTCTTAGGGTTAGTATTTGTCATTGGAAGCTAATCTATTTCTAAGCCCTTCTCCCTACCTAATCTGCTTTGCATTCTCATTCTATGCCTGGTCCTGTCAGTAATTATACTTCCAGAGGCATGAGATTCACAGAATTGGAGGGATGTGTCTTGATTTTCATGATGGGATGGTGTTACAGTCCAGATGGAGCAGGTTGTGATTTCTTCCTTGAGGAATCAAGACTCAGGATGGTTTGTAGTTTGCTTTGAATCCTATCCTGCATTATATGAATCACTGACTATGACAGAACGTTGAAGTAGGCTGTTTTAATCATTGTCAAAACTCATCAACGGTATAATGGCCCAAGCAAGCATTAGAAATTTCTGAAGAGGGTGTAAGATAATGGTTATACTGTATGTAGTCGAGTTTTACCCTGGACAATGGCTACAACAGTCAGAGCGTTATTGCATTATATATAGTTTGATCTATAGGAATCTATCATTGACCCTAAAAAATAAAAATCTTATTTTGCAAACTTGAAGGAATTTATGTGTGCATTAGTATGAGAATCTTATGCTGCGAAGATGATGCTACTTAAGTTTGGACTTTGGAGCCTCCTTGTACAAGCCTTTCAACTGCTTCAGTGGAATGCAGCTCAGCGTTCTTGGATTTGATATAAGTGGTGATCAGATATTCTCAACCATCATGTAGGCTTACTGTTCAATTGGAGAAGGGAATGTGGATGGACTAAGCTCCCAATTAGTTGCATGCCAATCCATTGTTACATGTTGGAAGACTGCCGTGAGCCTTAGCCAATGTGATCCTTCAATCATCATGATTATATAATCTGTATTAAGTTTAAAATGGCTCAGTAAGACTTGGATCCAAGTCTGTACGATGACCTCCAACAGATTTTTCCAATGGTGATGCTGGCATCTTCATATTTATATCATCACCAAGCACAGTGTTAGTTGGATGTATTCTGTTCAATCTATACCTTATATTTTTGGCAACTTGTGAATGAGTATATTTTTCATAGGTAATAAATGTATATATATAAAGAAGCATCAAGGGGATGCAACCCATGTACAGAACAATTCTTAAAAAATAATCGCTGTTCTTGCTTGAATCTTGCAAATTGTTCTTGCGTAGAAATTCTGCACTCGTGCCTTATCTGTATTCCATAGGATGTGTTGTTTGTGATTTTTTTTCCTTTTTGGTGAGCTTGCTGGTTTCCTTCGTCACTTATAATTTTCTATGTTGGCTTACAGTTATCCTTTTGATCTTGTTCTTCAACACCCCCTAACCCCCCACAACCCCCTTCCCAGTACATCTGTTGTCTGATTCTCTGTGCATTCTGTCATATATTGATTAATGCACTTCAAGCTTTGTACATGATACTGCAACCAGACTAAAGAAATTTCTTCCGCATACAGCTCATGGTTTTTGAGGATTTGGAGGTTCCTACACATAAGACCAAGAACATTGTGAACTATGTCAAGGAAATGGAGAATGCAAAGAAATTTCTGCTGGTGGATGGTGGTCCAATAAGTGAAAAGCTGAAGTTGGCTACACAAAATCTTCATTATGTTAACATATTGCCTTCAATTGTAAGTCGTAAATCTTTGTTTCTATT
Organism: Euryodendron excelsum; assembly: GCA_033060915.1. Classification (NCBI taxonomy): domain Eukaryota; kingdom Viridiplantae; phylum Streptophyta; class Magnoliopsida; order Ericales; family Pentaphylacaceae; genus Euryodendron; species Euryodendron excelsum. Next base: position 29,004,828 of record CM065386.1, read on the forward strand.
GTCTTGATTTATTTTAGTTGCAATTGAAGCACCCATTCTGCAGGCCTCACTTGAGATATTTCTTAAGTTGGTGAATGAATGGTGCTCCCTTTTTATTATGTGGGATGTTTCTGGCATATTCTTCAATTGCGTACCAATCCATCAGGATTCAATGAAACAGGGGCAGAACATGAATGTCAGTCTCACTTTGCTGTCTGCAATATTATAATTGTGGAAAGAACTTCCCGCGTTCTCGTGTGCAATTTAATATTCAAGAACTTTGCATGTCTTGCGTTTTCCCATGAAATAGCAATTTTCTCATCCAAATTGTTTGTGTATGATGACCCAATTCTATTGTTATTGCCACCTTTAACTGGATTTTATCAGTTTTCACACTAGTTTTTTTGGTTAATCTGGTTATTGACTTCTTCTCGAAATTAAATACTTCCAAGATATTCGAGATATCACAATGTCAAATTGCTGATGGAACGTATGATCTGAAAATTTCTAGTTTTAGTAGATTTTATAGATGTCACTTGGCTTCTAATCCTTGTTTTAATTTTGTTTGATTTCCGTCTTTTCAGGGTTTAAATGTCTACAGCATTCTACTACATGACACATTAGTGATGTCCCGTGATGCTGTAAATAGGATTGTTGAGCGGATGCATACTCCAATTAACCGCTGAAGCCATTTCTGCATTTCGTTCAACTCTACAAGATTGACTTCCGATTAGGATTTTGGTAGCTTCTAAATTTTATGTTACAAGAAAATATGAAACACAAAAATGCTTTGGTGTATGTTGTTATTCTGAAGTAGAAATGCATGGCTGGATGTTTTCTTTAAATGAACTGTACGTTAGGAATTTTGTATCCAATGTGGTGGTGCATGAGCTGATACTAACATATATTGGGCATCCTAATTTAAGACAGAATCGTTACTTTCTTCATAAAAAATCTGTAGCATATATTCTGAGCTTTCTGTGCTGTTGTTACTCTTACAATTGGAAACCTGCCATTGAGGGATGGAAAACTTTACCATGCCCTTTGCATCCATGATAGTGCCTTATAGCATCTTGAATTCTCCATTTTGCCATAGCTGAGTGGATGTGATCTCTTGTGGTAATGTCAATTTTATGTATAAAAGGTATGAAAGAGGATGGCTTTTGAAACTTGTGGCTCAGATTTATTTTTCCGAGTACTAAACTAGTATTGTGGATCGAACTGAGTAGTCTCTTGCCTTTTGGAGCCACTTACGTACGGATACACAGTTTTGTCTTTGAATTCCCTCCTGAATGTTTTTGATGCAGTGGAACTCGAGGAAAACTAACTCTGACATCGTCAAATGATGGGATTAGATATTTTCTATCTTTCTTTTGTTTTGTTTTTGTTTTTTTGTAATTCCTCTGTTTTGGCTGCTCAAAAATTATTCTAGTTGATTGACTGGCATGCTGAAGAATATGGTGGTCTCTTTCAAGTCCAGGGGACTGGCGTTCCCAAGCTATTTCTAAGAGTGCAAGTGGAAATGCCCCCAAGAAACCTATTTAGTGCTATTTTGTGTGTAGTTAAAGCTGCAATTGGATGCTCTACAAGAAGCTTGTTGGATTTTAGTAATATTTGACATTCTCATGGATATTTTGATCCTTGTGGTTCACAAAATTGGTCTAATAACCAAGAGGATTCAACTATATTATGTTTGGATGAAATTCTATCCTTGTGGGACGATCCGAAGAGCGCTTTCCCATATCTGATTCGATCTAGTCATATTCTAGTAGATATTAGGGCTTTCAGAAGTGGTAAGAGTGCCTCTCTTGCTTGAAAACATATGGATAAAACAGGGAATGCTCATAGATAGTGAGGGCTTGGTTGGATTTTGTTAGCTACAAGAGAAGCTCACAATGTTTTTTTTTGAAACTTCAAAAGTTTTGAAGTAAGAGTTGAAGAACTTGATTAAGGACGCTTTCAATGTTGAGTGCTAGCGTTTGCGAGGATGATTAGATGAGAGATTCTAAAGATGAATTAGGTTGTCCTTTTGGATGTGGAGGTGGCAAGTAGAGTTTAAGAAGTTTTGCAAAGTTGGAAGGAATTGCGTAGAGTTCTTTGGTTGAAAGAAAGGACGGAAATTTTTTTTTTTTTCTTTTGTTGTGGCTTACTCATTTCCCCGCTTTACTAGTTGAGAAACCCACTGCAGCATTAGAATTAGGTTTTGCTCGCAAATGGTATCTGTTTAACAATTAGAATAAGTCATAATTACATTTCACCTTATTGTGCTTTGAGTGAAAATTAAATGACCCCTTATAGTTCAAATGTGATCTCACATTACTACCTTATAATTTGACTTATCTACAAAATGAATGGGAGGATCACAAATTTAGTAAAACGAAAAGATGTCCCTATCAATGACAACCCTTTTATCTTGACATAAGAGGAAAAATTTGACTTTTTGATGTACCATTTTGGAGAAGTAAAATGACGAAATTACCCATGACAAAATTGCCGTCAATTCTAATAGTTTCTATTCATTATGATTTTCGCTCAAATCATAATAGGATAAAGAGTAATTCTTCTTAGAATAATACATAATTCATGATTACCAAAAAAAATATAATAATTTATGAGAAATCTATTTTTGGCTAAAGTGACAGATAAAAACTCTGGGGTCAAGTTGTTGTTGAGGTATTTACAAAGGAACAAGGACCCAAAAAGCTTACAAATTCAAATAATTTACAATCGTCCAAACAATTTGCCTTAAATTTTTGTTTAATAAAATTCCTCCAATAACTAGAGGGTTTTTTTTAAATATAAATTTCATTTCTAATCATGATTCCCAGTGTTAAGATTTTTCGCAACCTTGTCGACTTGAAACTATTGTTTTATTATTAAGATGTTATTGAGCATTTAAAAGGACTTCTGAAGCATGATCTACCAAAAAAATTTTTCTTCTTAGAAGTCCTCAGTATGAAGGACTTGATAGAAAGTCCATCCCCATGAAGGATGTCCATTTTCAAACTGCTGCATTAAATACACCAGCATTGTACATGTGATGTACCTGTCCCCATCAGGGGCTATATTCACCTCTTAAGTCCAACCATCACGCTCATCAAAGTATGTGCAGTTGAATCTTAGAGATGGTAGTAAGAGGATCCTACTCTCTTCCCACTCTGAGATAGGGAACTGATGGCTAGCCCTGCAAGACTGGAGACTCAGAACACGCCAACCGCACAACTCACTCAACCTGGCCCCTATGGAATGGGTTGGTTTGATTTCTTGGATATTCATCTTGGTTCCAGTTCATAATATTGAGAAACTAAGTGAGGTTACTGCAGTTTTGGGTTGGGCAACTGGTTTAGCCTCTCCAGTTTGAGAGTGATCCATAGTTCCATGCAATTGGAAGGGGAGCCAGACATGCTCAAAGTTTACTTGGAGTCACTTATACCTTTAAGTATTGTATTTGATATAATGATGTATATAAGGAAAGCAGAATCCCCAATTAGGTTTCATCCATATGATGCTTCAGTTCAGCCTCCTGTTGCTCAACCTCTTTGATTTTGCAGGTAAATTTTTGCTTTTTTTTTCATTTGGTGTTTTTCCTTTCCTTCTCTTTCTTCTCCTCTTCTTGGACTCACCTGACCACAATCGGGGTTGATTTGGTTCACCTTCTTAATGTAAGTCCAGTTCTAGTTCCAATTTTAGGGGACTGACCATGGTTTTTCGTTCACTTTCTCCTCTTTCTCCTATTGAACCAACCTGACCACAATCAGGTTTGGTGTGGTTCTGTTTAATGTTTGGTTCGGTTTGGTTTAGCTCTTGTTCCAACTTTGGGGGACAGGGTCGGTTTTCGGCTTAACACTGAACCAGTGGAAGCTCCTGGATTTTTCTTCAGTGATGTTTAATGACTTATTTTTGTATTCTCATACCATATAACTAAGAAAGAAAAGAAAAATCTAAGTAAATGATATATCTAAATTTAAAATTTTTTTATCAACAATCTCCTAAGTTACTAAAACATGGTAATAGTGTCACAAAATAGAGGCGCTAACTTACATCAAATCAGTCTTATTTACCATAACTGAATAACAAACAAATAAACATTGTACTAAATTTAAAATTTTTTATCAACAATCTCCTAAGTTACTAAAACATGGTAATAGTGTCACAAAATAGAGGCGCTAACTTACATCAAATCAATCTTATTTACCATAACTGAATAACAAACAAATAAACATTGTACTAAATTATACAATTTGATTAATCAAAATATTGATTTAATATCATCATTGACTACAAATTACACCATTTTGGACAATTAAAAGGACCATCAACACCAAATGAATATGAGCAACCCTTTTTTTTCATGCTCTCTTGTTTGCTCGTTCGCTTTTTTAATTTGAAATCTTCTTTTTGTATGTATTGCAACATATATATATATATATATATATGTGTGTGTGTGTGTGTGTGTGCGCGTGTGTGTGCGTGTATTTATATAGTGACTAGCAAGTGAGAGAATTTGGACAGTTGAAACTGTGGTTTTTTGTTTGAAATATATTTTGCATTATGTTAAGGGAGCTGATAAATTCACACCATTATGTGTTCTTCCATAAGCGTCAAGCAATAAAAGAATTTGGGATTGGGGCACTGACCTATCATTCCTACTCTTCTTATTCTCTTGGTATTGACCCTGAAAGGAAGTTTGTGAGGCGACACAAGTATGGTATACAACAAGTTCTTGTGTAACCTACATATAGTGGTTTCTCTTTCCTTTCTCCTGGAGAAAGGGCTTTTAGCTATGCTTTTGAAAGAATGCCATTGCCCTGGTCAAAACTTTCGATATAAGCATCGTAAACGGGCATCCAATCAATTCCAGTCCCTCTGGGCTCTTCCATTTGAGAGAGGGAATATGGAAGAGTACAAAACAAGTTTGAAATAAACAATTTTTTATATTAGTAGTTACAAAACAAACAAAATTATGCATTGCATAATTCCTAGGCGCCTATAGATATGAAAAGATCATAGAAAGAAGCCTTTAGTTCTTCACGTGTATTTCCTAAAAATTTGAACATGTTCTTTTATTTTTACCAAGGTGCTCAAATTTTTTTCTTATTAGACCATTCTTTATCTTATAAAAAATCTCAGAGGGGTCAAATTATATAAGTACTAACTTTTTTGTGTGGAAATATTACATTGATTAAGGGTACTTTAATAACTTCAATGGGTCAATTGATCCCACACTAAACAATGTGGCGCCACCGCTGGACTGAACTAAACTAACCAGTATGCACCCCTAGTAGCTGCTTCTTTCTTTTATTTTTATTTTTTATTGTGTTCCTCAGCCTTTTTTCTTCTTTTGGATTAACCTTTTTGTAATCTAGGTCGTCCTCCAATCCTCATCATATTATTGGACACTTTGACATTGATGCACTACCATTGGTCTGTGTCCTTCACTTGTGGCTGAGATTGGTACTCTTTCATTTGGCAAATTCATCTTTCAAGATTGACAGGAAACCTAAGAGATTGGTACCCTTCCATTTAGTGAATTCAATTTACAAGATTAACTAGTGATAATACGACAAGTGTAGCTGGTCAGCCCTCAATGGACAGACCAGATGAGCTCAGACTATGTCTCCAAGCTCGGACTTTCGAACTCCCTTCAGCCCAGGTCTGCCAATAGACTTGGAAGGGCAGAGCTCCAGCAGTGCACCGAGCATTGCCATTAAGGCACTCTGAGATTCTCACCTGAAGATCAGCCCCCACGATCCCATGATTAGGACAAAACCGTTCTAATCTTTGGGCATGGTTCATGAAGCCTAACATGAGGGCATGGAACTCCCCCACAATTCCTGGTGCACAATTTGAGGGCACGATTAGCTCCCCCATTAATGTGCTCACAATCCGATCCACACTCCCTGCCAACATCTCTATAAAAAGGGCAGTCATCATCTCCAATGAAGGTATGAAAAACTTAAAACCCTTAAGCATCGTTACTGTGCTCATTTATCTCTAGCCTAACTTTGGCATCGGAGTGTCTTTGGTAGGCACCACACCGGTGTCCCAAGCAAGAGAATTCATCGCCCAAACGTTTGCATCAGTGGTCAAGAAGATCATACAAATTCACTGCATCATTAGTTGGCGCCGTTTGTGGGAACGACACTGTTTCATGGTCTTGACCCGATCCGGTGCTACATCAATCAAGCTAGACGAAGTAATGGAGGAACAAAGCATTGTAAGGATCGCTGCCTTGGAGTAGCAGATCATCGACATGATGGCCTCTATGAACCAGCTCTAAGACAGGAATCAGGAGTTAGAGAGGAGATTACCCCCGTCACTGGTGGCACCGACAGTGGTGGACCCTCCGCCACTAGAGGACCCACCGATGCCTGCAAACCAGCCAACAGTAAGGAATCGGGAAGGCAACGCTAGCGAAGGAGCTGAGGACCCAGTGTTTCTTAGGAAAAACCCTCGTCCGAGAGGGGCCGGAACCAATGCTGACGAAGCCCAGAGCCACATCGCCTAGTCCAAGGCGGTGACAGTGGTGCTCCCGAAGCACACTGGCGAAACTCACCCGGTGTAGGACGAGTAGTTAAAGGAGATGCAAGCTCAACTGGCTGGGGTGATCGCCGCTGTAAAAGAGAAAGGCCCCAGCATGGTAGAAGAGTTGGTGAATAAGACAGACATGCCTTTCACGCCAGGAGTAATGACGATGCCCTTACCCCCAAAATTCAAGATGCCTACATTGGAGTCCTTTAATGGTACAAAAGACCCCCTGGACCACCTTGAGATGTACAAAACCCTGATGGACCTCTAGGCGGTCCCTGACGAAATTATGTGCAGAGCCTTTCCTACCACCCTTAAAGGCCCAGCCCGGATTTGGTTCCACAGGCTTTCCCCTGGGACGATCAACAAATTCGTGGACCTAAGCAGGCTGTTTGTCAACCACTAGATCGGAGGGCAGAGGTAGAGGAGGCCCTCCACTTCCTTGTTCAACACTAAACAACACGAGAATGAGACTTTGCGCGAGTTTGTCACCTGCTTTAACCAGGAGACTCTATACGTTGATGACCTGGATCAGAAGGTGGCAGTAGCGGCTTTCATTGTAGGAGTCAGAACCCCAAGTTCCTGTTCTCCTTGGCAAAAGAGGTGCCCAAGACCATAGCTACGCTAGTGCTCCGAGCGTAGAAGTACATGAATGCAGAGGACACCCTCAAAGCCAGGGAAGACCCAGAGAGTGTCACGCCTAGCCTAGACAAGAAGAGGATGGCCGAGGAGAAGAAGGATGACAGGGCAGCAAAAGCCCCGAGATTGGCTAAGCAGAAGCCCAAGGTAGAGAGTGATAGGACCAAGCCGGCTAGATACAACCAGCACTTTACCCCCCTGGATCAAGTGCTCTACGAGATCAAGGGGGATCCAGCGTTGAGATGGCTAGGACAAATGAAGTCCGCTCTAGAGAAGAGACCAACCAATAAGTGGTGTCGATTCCACTGGGACCATGGCTACGATACAGAGGACTGTTACGACCTTAAGCAGCAAGTTGAGAACTTGATCAAGCAAGGGAGGTTGGGCAGATACATAGCAGGGTGCAGGCGTGACGAGAGACGAGACCAGCCCCCAAGGCAGGCCGAACGAAGAAGTCCTGAGAGGCAAAGGCAAAATCAGCAGCCTATGGGAGAAATAAGGGTCATCTCTGGACGGTTTGCAGGCGGTGGTGAATCCTCATCTGCCAGGAAAAGACATGCTAAGGAGGCCCAGAGCCAGAGGGAAGTCATGTCCATAGATCAATTAGCCAAAAAATCTAGAGCAGAGCACGACCCTATCACGTTCACTGATGAAGAGGCTGAGGCTATATGTCAACCTCACGACGACCTCTTGGTCATATCAGCAGTAGTGTCCAACTTCTTAATACGAAGGGCCCTTGTGGATAGTGGCAGCTCGATAGACATCCTCTTCCTAAAGGCCTTCGAGCAATTAAAGGTCGGCAGGGAAAAGTTACAACTGGTCAACTCCCTGATCGCTCCTTAAAAGGGTGATACTTAACCGCAAGGGCACGACCGCGATGCAATAATAATTTCTCGTAAGTACGAGGTCGATCCCATAGGGAAGATGATTTATGTAAATAGGAAAACTTACCGTGGATAAAAAAATCTTAGGAAAAACACTCCAATTAACAAAAATTTGATTTTAGGTTGATAAAAGATTTATTATCTAATTTAAACTAAGAAATAAAGAAAAAGTCCTACGGTCAATCGATCCAATCAATTGCGTCTCTTGAAATTTTGAAAGAGATAATTTAATAACTCAAACCCTTCGACTACGTCTTGAGTCTCGGATTCAGAAGATTTAGCGATAAAACCAAGGATTCTCCAAAACTTCAACTTCTAGAATAAATCAGGTTGTTAGAATCAAAGACGAGTACCATCAATTCATGCAGCGCATATATTAAATATAGATTCACGCATAAACGTCACCGAACATAATCAAACATCCAGGTTTTCGAAGGTTTCTAGAATGAAAAGAAGAAGAAAGAAAACCAGAAAATTTAACTTTAAAACCAAAATCGTACCTCCTTCGTTCATCCAAGATCTTCAATTAATCTTCACAATTAATCCCAAGATGGAATTTAGCTACTCATCATAATCATAGATATGCAAAGTTGTATTGAAAATACATTGAAAAGACAGAGTAATCTGATTACAGGAATTGAAAACTGAATGAAAACTATGAATAAACTATTCTAATCTACTTCTAAAACTACTCTTAAAACCTTAGAAAAACGTCAAAAACTAATATTAGCCTCCTCAATAATAACAATGATTCCAACTTATATAGGCAGTAGAAATAATAGAAAACCCCGTCGCACGGTTCGAACGGCTAATTAACCATTCGAACGGTCTTCTAACGCTCTTCGGATAGCTTTTGTGCTCTCTGAATTTATCGAAGGCACTTCAAACCTGATCTTGACGTGATACCATTTGACGTACCGTTCAAATGCTTCTGTATACCGTTCGAATGCCATTGAGTACTGTTCGAACACCTTTCGAACGCCTTAGCTGTCTCAGCCCGAATTAAACCCTTTTTAGCTAGGATTCCTGAAAATAAACACAAAACTAAGTTAGTGACGAATTAAGACTAAAATAACACAATCAAACATAATATAAAACTAAAAATTAGCTAATTAAGACATGTATATTGCACTTTTAGAGTACAATCACAACCCCCAATTAAGCTTTTGCTAGTCCCTAGCAAAACACTAAAACTAAAAACATATCTCCACTTTCGTGAGAGTCATGAGTGCATTTAACATATGCACCAAGCCTTTAAACCCCTAGATTACCCCTAATGGACGAGTGGTGTCTCGTGAGGGCTTACAGTGATGAATACCCACAAACATCTATTCATGTAATGTCAATATGATATCAAAGAATATGAAGCATGTATTAACCTCATTCAAGTCAAATCTCAATCTACCTAGATCATGAATTAGTGCAAGGTAAAGGCATAAAGTATTGAAGAAATAGACTACATTGAAGTGTACTACCAATGACATATAATTCTAATGTCTCATAACTTATACAATTATGTCCTTTATGCTTCAACCCAAGTCTCACAAGGCACACACTCAACTTTGAACATGAACACACAGGGTCTCTCATTGGAAAGCTCATTTTAAGAGTAAATATACAAGACATGCAAATAGAGCAATTCCAATCATCAAAAACCGATGAGTTATAGGTGTATCAACTCGGCATAGCTTCATGAACGAATATTTACTGTTTAAGCACAATTAGAGAATATTCATGTAATTTCGGATATTCTAAGGCCATGTGAAAGAAGAGCCATGAATGGGGACAGAAGAAGAAATAACAAAACTTAACATATGCATTACGCACTACACATGATAGTTAATAAACACACATTTCCTGATTCCCAACTTCACAATTATCTTAGACTTTTCAACTTCCTTCACTTCTTTTTCATTTGAAATTTTTTTCTTTTCTTTTCAACTCCTTTCATCCCTTTCTTTTCTTTTCTTTACCTTTCCACTCTATACACTTTCAACTTCACAAATACATAAGTAATGCACTAACTCCGGAATTTAGCATTGACAAACTTTTAAGCTCATGTGTATACAAATATCAAGAAAGAACTATAAACATGAATAGCTTAATGGAATGAAATGGCCTCTACTTTTATAATCCAAAAACTACATCAAATCAAAACTTCAAGAGTGTATAAGATGTCAATAACTCCAACTAATACTCAACATGTAAACCAAAATCAAATATAATGAAGCTATTCAATGAATGAAGATCAATACTTTAACCTTGAATAAATGTATATCACTCTCAAAAGGCGATAAATAGGCTCTAAAACTCACAAGGTATAAAATCTCCACCTTATAAGGACATGCATGCATAAGAGAGAAACATAGAAAGATCATATAACATATTACTGCACAACAATGTAAACTCTCTCTTATAACGATTTTATGACAAAAACTTGCAATGCATCACAACATAAAGGTGAATCAATCATCAACTCAACTTAGTCGAATGCATGACTCAAAGTATCTTCGACATCATAAGCGCATTAACATGAACATAGATATGGTTCCTCAAGATAATGCCCAACACTTCCAATCGAAACAATAGACATAAAGAGTATATGAAAAAGTATGAAAAATACAAACCAAAGTACCGAATCATATGATACATCAAACCTTTACCGAAGACTTCCAAGTGTCCAAAAGTTAGATCAATCATGAGCTTTAATCTGAAAATTACTCAATAAAACTAAACAAGGTTTGATAGAATAGAACTATTTATGATTTTTTTTAAAAATTTTTAAATTTTAATTACTTTTTATTTATTTTTTTTATGGATTTTTATATAAACAAAAAGAATAAAACAAAATAAACAAAGAGAACAAACCAAAAAAAAAAAGGACTAATAGTCTTCCCTTCCCTCCAACTAGAATGACGCAATGTCCTCAATGCATCAAGCAAAGAGAAACAAAAACATGAATGTATGAAAAGGGAATGGAAAAACCCAGTGGGACAATACCTTCCCCCCAACTAGGGAAGAACTCAAAAAAAATAATAAATAAATAAATAAATAAATAAAATAAATTAAAGCAAAAACTATCTAACTACTCATACACTACCAAAATATACAAGAGAAGACTATCCAACACCATATCGAGAGTGTTTGCTTGCATGGAGCCACTTACCATTCACCATGAGTAATGAGTTCAACATTAATAAGTATGCAAAAGTACGAATACTATTGAACCCAAAATCATATAAAACACTCATGCAAGTTTGTAAAGGATAAAGAGTGAAAATAGAATCTTGCATGATAGGGATGTTAAGGCTCAATTCATGTTGAACAGGAGTATGGAATATCTCACTCTCGATTACTCCTTTCTCGGTCACATTTTCTTATTGGGAGTCCTTAATTGTGGCCTCCTCTCTCTTGGGTTCCTCTCCCTCACTCTCCATTGTCCCTTTCTCCTTCACCTCCTCTTTAGGTATCACTTCACTCAGTTCAGACACCTCAGGAAAAATAAGTACCTCTTCGTTAACCTCACCATCATCATCATTCACCCTAAGAACGTCTTCCCTTGGATCAGACACCTCAGGAACGTTGATGTTCTCTATTTCATGTTCAGTCTTAAGGGCGATAACAGAGAGAATTTGGTCATGACTACTCATATATGAAATTGGAAACATCTCATATGTACGATCATCTTGAGGTTAAGCCGGAAGCTCTTCCTCCTCAAGATCCATTGGCTCTTGTTTTAACAGGGCCAATCGTTAAGTTATGTCATCTAATTCCCAATGCATTTGTGCAAAAGTGTCAGCTTGTACCTCTGTATTAGTATCCCTGAACCCCAAGGACAAACCCATATGATATGGCATATACGATGACTGCATGTTCTCTTGATTCTCTACCACAAATTGATAAGATAATGAAGGATATGTCTCGTAAAATGTGTAAGATGAAGTAAAAGGTGTATATAAATCATAAGCATATGGTGGAGATAAAGGTGGTGCATGATACTACGGATGTTGTGGTGGTTGTTTATAAGAAGCATATGGTGAAGCTTGAGAGCTCCACTCCGAATAATTTGGAGGTGGATAATAGTCTTGTGGTTGTGTTGTGTATGAATCAGGATTTGTAGTAAGAAAATTCCAAGGATAATCCATGAATAAGATGTATGCAAGACCAACCAACAAGTATATGAAAATAACTTATCCTCGCAATCCCACAACAATGATGCACAAACCCAATGTAACCAAAGAAAAAACGAAAATAAGTTCTCAAAAATAAAAGATGGAACGAAGTTACCGAAAAGAGCTATTGAGTTCCCTCATGTTTGTAGAATGATGGTGAAGTGCTTCCTCCAAAATAGAATCTCCAAGGCTTGTCCACCAACGTAAAACGCAACTTCCCTAGCAACGGCGCCAAAAACTTGATCGCTCCCTAAAAGGGTGATACTTAACCGCAAGTGCACGACCGCGATGTAGTAATAATTTCTCATAAGTACGAGGTCAATCCCACAAGGAAAATAGTTTACATAAATAGGAAAACTTACCCTGGATCAAAAATCTTAGGAAAAACACTCTAATAAACAAAAATCTGATTTTAGGTTGAGAAAAGATTTATTATTTAATTTAAACTAAGAAATAAAGAAAAAGTCTTGCGATCAATTGATCCAATCAATTGCGTCTCTTGAAATTCTGAAAGAGATAATTTAATAATTCAAATCCTTCGACTACGTCGTGAGTCTTGAATTCGGAAGATTTAGCAATAAAACCAAGGGTTCTTCAAAACTTCAACTTCTAGAATAAATCGGGTTGTTAGAATCAAAGACGAGTACTATCGATTCATGCAGCGCATATACTAAATATAGATTCACGCATAAACGTCACCGAACATAATCAAACATCTAGGTTTTCGAAGGTTTTTAGAACGAAGAAGAAGAAGAAAGAAAACCAGAAAATTTAACTTTAAAACCAAAATCGTACCTCCTTCGTTCATCCAAGATCTTCAATTAATCTTCACAATTGATCCCAAGATGGAATCTAGCTACTCATCATAATCATAGATATGCAAAGTTGTATTGAAAATATATTGAAAAGACAGAGTAATCTGATTACAGGAATTGAAAACTGAATGAAAACTATGAATAAACTATTCTAATCTACTTCTAAAACTACTCTTAAAACCTTAGAAAAACGTCAAAACCTAACATTAGCCTCCTCAATAATAACAATGATCCCAGCTTATATAGGCAGTAGAAATAATAGAAAACCCCGCCGCACCGTTCGAATGACCTGGCCCACCGTTCGAACTCCTAATTAACCGTTCAAACGGTCTTCTAACGCTCTTCGGACGACTTTTGTGCTCTCTGAATCTATAGAACTCACTTCAAATCTGATCTTGACGTGATACGGTTCGACGTACCGTTCGAACGCTTCTGTATACCGTTCGAACGCCTTAGTTGTCTCAGTGCAAGTTAAACCCCTTTTAGCTAGAATTCCTAAAATAAACACAAAACTAAGTTAGTGACAATTAAGACTAAAATAACACAATTAAACATAATATAGAACTAACAATTGGCTAATTAAGACATACAGATTGCACTTTTAGAGTACAATCACTCCCCCCTGGTCGGTTTCACTGGCGACAGAGTTATCGGGTTCCATAGCCGTGCCAGTAACATTAGTGACTGCACCCCAACAAGCTACCAAGATGGTGACTTTCTTAGTAGTGGATTGCCCTTCGGCCTACAACATCATTGTGGGCAGAACAGCCCTCAACGAGTTCAAAGCCATACCATCCACCTACCACTTGAAGGTCAAATTCCCCACATCCCAAGGAGTTGGAGAAGCCAGGGATAACCAACAGACTGCTAGAGAGTGTTATATGGCATCCCTCAGAGGGGAGACCAAGGAGGCAATGCTGATTGAAGAGCTGGAGGTTCGTGATGAGGAGGAGATCAGGAGGGGAGAACCAATAGAAGAACTCGAGGAGGTCGTGGTCGGAGAGTAAGAGCAAACCAGAATAGTAAAAATAGGCACAATAGCCCCAGAGGAATTCAAGGAGGAATTGAGGTCTTTCCTCAAACAAAACGCCGATGTCTTTGCCTGGTTTTATGAGGATATGCCAAGCATCGATACCCGAATCATTTTCCATCACCTGAACATAGACCTAACGATAAAACCAATCAGGCAGGAAATGAGGACCTTTGCCCCAGAACGTAACGAGGCCGTAACTGAAGAAGTTGAGAAATTGACCAGAGCTGGCTTCATAAAGGAGGCCCAGTATCCCACATGACTATCCAATGTGGTCATGGTCAAGAAGGTAAATGGAAAGTGAAGGATGTGTGTGGACTTCACTGATCTGAACAAGGCGTGTCCCAAGGATAGCTTCCCCTTACCCATGATAGATCAATTGGTGGATTCAACAGTGGGGTATGAGATGCTAACCTTTATGGATGCATTCTCAGGTTACAATCAGATAAAGATGATAGAGCATGACCAAGAGCACACGGCGTTTGTGACAGACAAAGGACTGTATTGCTACAGAGTGATGCCCTTTGGCCTGAAGAACGTCGGTGCAACTTACTAAAGCCTTGTCAACCGCATGTTCAACACTCAGATTGGCACAAACACGGAAGTCTATGTCGCTGACATGCTGGTAAAAAGCAAACAAGCCACGAACCACCTGACAGATCTGAAGGAGATGTTCAAGAACCCAAGGACCTACAAGATGAAGCTAAACCTTGCCAAATGTTCAGTTAGAGTAACATCTAGCAAATTCTTGGGGTTCATGGTTTCTAACCGGGGGATAGAGGCTAACCCTAAAACAATCAGAGCAGTATTAGACATGTAGTCCCCAACATCCACCAAGGAAGTCCAAAGATTGGCAGGCAGAATGGCAGCGCTGAACAGATTCATCTCCAAATCAACAGATAAGTGCCTTCCTTTATTTAAAATTTTACTTAAAGCTTTCGAGTGGACCCCCGAATATGAACAGGCTTTCCAGCAACTTAAAGAATACCTGAGTTCAGTACCGTTACTGAGCCAAACCATGGAAGGTTAAGAACTTTATCTTTACCTCGCCGTATCGAACTCAACAGTGAGCTTAGCCTTGGTCAGACAAGAGGAAGGAATCTAGAAACCTGTTTATTACACAAGTAGAGCCCTGAAGGGCACTGAGGAGCGATACTCCAAAATGGAGTTGGTGGCCCTCGCCCTCATAACCTCAGCACGAAGATTGAGGCTATTCTTCCAGGTGCACACCATAGTTATTCTAACAGACGAGCCATCGAAGAAGATCCTCCATAAGTCGGAGACCTCAGGCAGACTTGTCAAATGGTCTATAGAACTCAACCAATTCGATGTTCAGTACAAACCGAGACTAGCAATTAAGGGGCAGGCTGTAACAGACTTCATCGCTGAATTCACCCACTCAACAATCCACCCTGCTGACAACTCTGTAGAGCCCCAGTGGTTACTCGATGTTGACGACTCCTCCACTGATCGAGCAAGTGGGGCCGGGGTAGTCCTTGTCACACTTGAAGGGCATAAACTTGAATACGCTATCAAGTTCAAGTTCCCCACCTCGAACAACGAAGTTGAATACGAAGCCCTGATAGTTGGCCTCAAAATGGCTTCGCGAATGGGGGCAGAGCATATCCTGGTACACAGTAACTCTCAACTTGTGGTAGAACAGGTCCAAGGCAAATATGAGGCCAGAGGAGAAAAGATGCAAGAGTATTACAAGATGGCTAAGAGCCTGGCCAGAAAATTCTCCAAAATACTACTAGAAAGAGTGCCAAACTGCAGAATGAGGAGGCAGATCGACTGGCCAGGATAGCCTCATCTCAGGAGGATGACCCAGGAATCCCCATGGAAGTGCTAGATTCGTCAAGCATTCAGAACCCAGAAATACTCCAGGTAGAACAAGAAGTGGAGTGGGCAACACCAATTAGAAATTACTTGGAGCGAGGGGCCTTACCAGCGAACAAAGTTAAGGCAAGAAGGATCCAGTACAGGGCTAACAAATATGCCCTTATCAATGGCATTCTGTACAAAAGGGGGCACACTCTGCCCTGGCTAAGGTGTGCAGGAAAAGCAGACGCTTGTTATATTATAAGAGAAGTGCACAAAGGGGTCTGCAGCAACCACTTAGGAGGGAGAGCTCTTGCCAAGAAGATACTTAGGGCAGCCTACTATTAGCCCACGATGGAGAAGGATGCCCAAGATTTCGTAAGGAAGTGTGACAAGTGCCAAAGGTTTTCTAACATCCCAAGACAACCACCCCAGGAGCTGACACCCATCCAGAGCCCTTGGCCTTTCGCCCAATAGGGGATTGACATCGTGGGAGCTTTACCTTTAGGAAAAGGCTAGACCAAATTCGCGGTGATGGCAGTAGACTGCTTCACCAAATAGGCCGAGGCTGAAGCTGTCGCCACCATCACTGAGCAGAAAATGAAGAATTTCCTATGGAAAAACATCATATGCAGGTTCGGAATCCCCAAGATGATTATCACAGACAATGGGAAACAGTTCAAGGGTGGACAGTTCGAACAGATGTGTTCAGACTTCCAGATCAGCCATCACTTCTCTTCTCCAGAACACCCCTAAGCCAATAGCCAGGTTGAGGTCACCAACAGGACTCTGTTCAACATTATCAAGGCAAAGCTGGAGAAGGCGAAAGGCTTATGGGCAGAGGAGCTTCCAAACATCCTGTAGGCTTATTGAACGACCGAAAGGGTAGCAACAAGACACACCCCTTTTTCCTTGACCTTTAGGGCGGAAGCAGTCATCCTAATGGAGATAGTTCTACATAGCCCTAGGGTCGAACACTTCGAACCAGAGGCTAACAACGAAGCCCTAGAGGTGAGCCTAGATCTACTTGAAGGAAGGAGATTACAAGTAACTATGGAAGTAACAGCCTATCAACAAAGGATGTGCCGGTATCATGACGCCAGAGTGAAACCTAGGGTATTTAAGGTAGGGGATCTGGTTCTCAAGAGACTTAATCAGTCCACCAGGAAGCTTGGTGACGACAAACTTGGGATAATTGGGAAGGGCCATACAGAGTAAGGGATTTTCCTGAAAAGGGACCTACTAGCTAACCGAAATGGACAACAAGGACCTCCCCAACCCTTGGCATGTTAAGCACCTGAGGAAGTATTATGTATGATGTAACCAGCTTGCATTAATGAAATTCTTACTCTTCGAGGCCCCCAAACGGTCGTCCACTTGCATGGCTCACGGAGCACAAGGCTCAAAAGCCCAGCTGGTCAGTCCCCAAAACTGACCAGACTAGCCGAATAGCCACAAGGCTCACAAGCCCAACTGGTTAGTCCCAAAGACTAACCAGACCAACCAAAAGGCCACAAGGCTCATAAGTCCAACTGGTCAATCCCAAAGAATAACTAAACAAGTCGAAAGCCACGAGACTACTAAGTCCAGATGGTCAGTCCCTAAGACTGACCAAATAAGTCCAAAAGCCACAAGGCTCATAAGCCCAACCGGTCAGTCCTCAAAACTTACCAGATAAGCCAAAAGGCCACAAGGCTCATAAGCCCAACCGGTCAGTCCCCAAGACTGACCAGATTAGCCGAAAGGCCATAAGGCTTATAAGCCAAACTGGTCAGTCCCCAAGACTAACCAGCTAAGCCAAAAGGCCACAAGGCTCATAAGCCCAACTGGTCAGTCCCCAAAACTAACCAAGGCAGCCTAAAGGCTACACGACTACTAAGTCCAGATGATTAGTCCCTAAGGCTGACCGAACAAAGCCGAAAGGCCACTAGGCTACCAAGCAAGCCTAGTCAGCCCCCAAGACTGACCAGGGCAGTGGTAAGGCCTTGAAGCTGAGCCCACCTGGTCAAGTCAAAAAAGGCAATCACAGGCATTTAAATAAAAAGACACAGAGCACAGATGAGAAGCAAAAATCATTTCTATTAACTGAAGACAATTACAAAGGCTATGAAAAAAAAATTCAAAAAATCTACTACAAGGGCTGTGTCCTTTAGAAAAGCTCAGGATTGAGCATCATCCGCTTCTTCGGCTGTAGGGGTTTGGTCTTCCACACCAGGGGCTTGAGAGGTGGTATCATCAGTCAGCTTCAGAGCAAAGAAGTCCAGGTCTGGGAAGAGCTTGGTTGACGAAACCCTCCATATGGGCCTCGCTGACCTCATCCTGGAAGGCTGCCCTAGCTTTAAACTCTTCCACAGCTCTCTCCTGAGCAGTTTTAAGCTGCCCTTCCTGCTCAGCTACCCTCAAGGCCAGGGAGTCTTTGACGGTTTCAAAGGCCTAAGCATCAAAGGTTAACACCTCAACCTTTTTCTTTAGTTTCGCCGACTTGTCCAAGACAGCAGTCTTCTCTGCCTCGGCGACTACCTTGGATTCCTCGGCGTCCTTGACCTTCTTCTCCAGACTGCTGATAATCTCGGTCAGGGTCTCAATGACTTGACCTTTCTTAGAGCTCTTAGTCGTCTTCGACTTCAAGTGGGTAGACAGACAAAGCGCTTTAATATGCAACTGCAAAAGGATGGACGGATCAGTATCAATAAGTCAGAGCAGTCAGATGGAAAAGAAAGGTTAACTAGGGGCATCACCTTGAGAGCATCGTGGTTCATGCTCTTTGTCAGTTGGGAGTTGTTCTAGTTGGCGAAGGGGCCCACATCCTCCAGACTGATGAACTTTTGTGTTCTCTCCCAAGCAGCCTGGACATCCTCCACAATAAGGGGCTCGTCTTGTTGAGTTGTGGGTGACTGGTCCGTAGGTGCTGCAGCAGGTGGGGGCATGCCAACTCCAGACCTAGAGGACTATCCAGGTGCCTAGGCAGCAGGAGTATCCTTGGCTCCCTTAGGTGGGCTTACCACTATAGGGCCCTTGTCAGGTGAAGGATCCACAGTCTTGCCCCCAGAACTTGGTCGAGGGCGCTTGCTGGGTCTCTCTCTAGCAGCCTTTGGCCTCTCAATTTCTTCAAATTTCTTTTTGGTGGAGGACCCCATGCTCCTCTTGTTGAAGCTTATGTTCGATTCTAGTCTTGCAAAACACACAAGGCAAGGATCAATGCACTTGCATTAGAAAGCAGCTGCAGCAGACATACTAGACTTACTCCTCTCACCGTGAAGGGCTTCGATGGAAGGGTCTGGTCCTAAGAGGTAGGTAGCCAAAGTCTCACCAACTACAAGGGGTGCTCCTCACCCTCGCTACCCGATCTTCCATCGACTCGTCCTCCAGCACAGGAAGACATGCTGAGCAAAAAAAAATGGACAATGGTTAGACCACCACCTTAATAAGGGATCAAGCATGAAAGCACAAAAAGTGCTTACTCTTCTTACCTAGTCTACCCCATTGTCTGGGTATGCGAGGAGTCTGGTCTGTCACATCCTCCCAGTGGGCAATCTCCAAGCCCTCGCCATAAACAAAGAAGTACTTTTCTTTCCAGCGCTTGTGGGAGTCTGGAAGATTAGTTATCAGTGCTAGCTGACCCTCACAAGCTGAGAAGTAATACCAGCCTGAGCTCTCGCTCTCGGTGATTTTGTAATAGAAAAAGAAGTCTTCGGGGGTCAAGATTTCCTCATTGTTGGTAGCAGCCTGCCACAAGGCTGCACAGCCCATCAGTATGCACCATGAGTTGGGCATGAGCTGTCCAGGAGCTAGCCTAGCCCTGCTCAAGACTCCCTTAATAGGGGGAGCAATGGGAAACCTCAGCCCCCCGGTCAGTGCACTCTCGTACACCGTGATCTCCCTAGGACGAGGGAAGCAAGCTCTGTCCTCGCTCCTAGGAACTCTATAGCTCATGGAGCTGGGAATTAGTAGGTAGACCAGAGCTTTTTCACTTTCGCCCTGTCTAGGATGGAGGGTATATGCTTGGCCTCGTGCCTACAGTCAGAGGACAACCCAAATCCAACCTTGACCACAGCTATGGAGGCACTTTCAAAGGCGTCCACAATGGCCACAGGGCTCCTTGCCTTCTTTGGCCTAGCCTTTTAAGTAACATCCTTAATGTCTGCCCCAGAGTAGTTTACAGAGGCACTCGAAGCGTCGTCCAGCCTAACCCTATCCAAATCCATGGAGGTAGTGTGCTTCGAATGATAGTGTGATTGGGCGAGGGTTAATGATCCTAGGGTCCTCTATTTCACGTAGGGTCTCGAAAGTGGACTTGGATGCCTCTAAAATGCCCCAATACACAGACTTGACAAAGGAGGGATTGCTTGCAAACCCTAGAGGGTATGAGGCCCTGACTCTCCACTCGTAATACCAGATGGCTTTCTGTAGGAGCCAAAACATAAACGCACACACACGAAGTACCTTGGTGAGTATAAAGGAAGAAGGGAAGGTTTGAAGCCATTGCGAACAGCCAATAATGGCGGAAGAAAAGCAGAAGAAGGTAAAAAGGACCACTTACTGTATAGCTCGAAGGAAATGTGCAAAATAAGGGGGGCCTTTGGTGATCCGCCAAGGTTTTATAGGCCCTTTCTTTTCAAAATCAACGGCATGGATTTGCCCAGGGCTCGTAGATTGAATGATCGATAGCGGTAACATCTAATCGATGTACGAGACCAACCCCGCGAAACCATGTGGCACTAACACCAAGGTCGCGTCGATCCGGTAGGCATAATAATCATGACAGTTCACGGCGCCATAAATGCGTCTTAGGGGCGGTGCTTTGTGACTCTTTGGAATTCCCACTAGCTGACCCGGGCTACCAAGGGAATTGGGGGCATCTGATAATACGACAAGTGTAGCTGGTCTGCGCCCAATGGACAGATCAGATGAGCTCAGACTATGTCTCCAAGCCTGGACTTTTGAAATTCCTTCAACCCAAGTTTGCCAACAAACCTGGAAGGGCAGAGTTCCAGCAGTGCACCGGGCATCGCCATTAAGGCACTTATAGATTCTTGCTTGAAAATCAGCTCCCACGATCCCATGATTAGGACGAAACTGTCCTAATCTAGGGGCATGGTTCATGAAGCCTAACATGAGGGCATGACACTCCCCCATGATCCCTAGTGCCCAATTTGAGGGCACAATTAGCTCCCCCATTAATGTGCTCACAATTCGATCCACACTCCCTGCCAACATCTCTATAAAAAGGGCAGTCATCATCTCTAATGAAGGTACGAAAAACTCAAAACCTTTAAGCATCGTTACTCTGCTCATTTATCTTTAGCCTAACTTTGGCATTAGAGTGTCTTTGGCAGGCACCACATCGATGTCCTAAGCAAGAGGATTCATCGCCCAAACGTTTGCATCAGTGGTCGGAAAGATCGTACAAATTCACTGCATCATCAACTAGACACCTAAGGGATTGGTGCTTTCGGACATTAATGAAGCCTCTTCAGCCACCCTCATGTATTATCAAAGGGTTAAAAACAAATACACCCTCTATATTATGACTCAATATCACTATACCTTTCTAAACTTTAAAATGTAGCAAGTTGACCCCGTGAACTACCATAGTG
This sequence comes from Euryodendron excelsum, assembly GCA_033060915.1. NCBI lineage: Eukaryota > Viridiplantae > Streptophyta > Magnoliopsida > Ericales > Pentaphylacaceae > Euryodendron > Euryodendron excelsum. The sequence goes on from CM065386.1 coordinate 29,026,293, forward strand.
ACCATTTTTTATGCTTGGTCAAATAAGGGTGTCTTGAATTTCTGTATTGTATGCATTAGGGGCGCAAGTATTTTAGAGAAATGGCTTAATCCCAATTGGCTTCAAATTCAAAAGTTTCTGGGTAGGACCCAATGGCACCATGCTACATCTGCATCTGTATCTGCATCTGCAAGAGTGTCACTTATCCATGAAGAAACTTTCGGGTTATTACCTTTGAGACTATTACTTATGCATGTGATCAAGAGGAGGTTGCTTAACATGGCCCTGTGGATGAAACATGAAGAGTCACCTGTGTTACTAATTTTTCGTACATTACTTTAGAAAATGTTTAAAAAGTTGTGTAACTCTATTTCGTAATTTGTCTAATTTATGCACTAAATTTTATATTACTGCATATATTATTTAAAAGTCTTGTTAAATATTTTTACCAATTGCAGATAGCTCACTCAGCATATCCTGATTCACCTTTTGGACCTGATGGTTTTCATGAACATGAATCCTTGCTTGTCCAAGATAATGAGGAGCTTCTTAAAAGATGTGAGGTAACCTTGTCACCCCGCCGCTCTATCGGGGTGCCAGCCTCTATTTGCCCATTGGTGACCTACTTTTCTCTTCTTTACCAATGGGTTGCTCTGTGCTTGCCACGAGTGTTTCAAGGGCTGCCGCAGTTTGTTCCAATACTTTCTTCATCCTTTTCTCCCTAGCCTTCACACCAGCGGATCCCTGACCATAGAGCGCAACCAGCTTAGCAAGGGTCAGTTGATCTTCAGAGGATAGATTTTTCGAAATACTGGGAGTTAAGGGTACCTCGGACACGGAGCCCAGTTCACTAGTTGTGCTAGCAGGTGGGGAATTGACAACCCGTTCAGAGTCTAGCTTTCCCCTCCGCCTCGTTCGGCCAGAGGAATATCATCTGAAGACTGATAAATCAATAGAACTCCCCCCGCGTTCACCAGGACTTTTCAAAGGCCCCACGGCATCACCTTTGCTTGGCATTTGTTCTTCAGCATCACTATCATCCGAGTTGCTTCCTAAATCCATTGGACTGCTAGGCCTGGCGAGGCGAACCCCAGGCATTGGTATGCCCTCCACGGGAACTACCAGGTCATGCTTCTCGAGGTGTTTCAAAGGCCCTTTCCTTTACCTGTGCGGAATACATTCATCAGCTTCTTCAGTTCGTTTAACAACTCCATGTCAAAATCTAGCCCTAAGTCATCTAGCAGCTCTTGGGGAATGATTAGCTCGCCTTTATTTTATTTCGACACTTCTATTTCTACCATCAATGCATGCCCTCATTTGTCCTTTAGCCATCTCTCGAGCCAATTTTCCTACGCGGACACATGAACTAAAACTGTTAAAATTGACTTGACAAAATATGAGCAAGGCATGTTAAGCTTAAATCATTCTTACTCGTCTCGAGGGCTCCTCTTCGGATCCTTCTTTGCCACATTTCCTTTTTGTCCCCGTGGTTTTTGCCTTGGGTGAGCTCTTGGAAGCAAATATTGAGAGGGCCCCTTGCTCTGTCGAGGTTTTCTTGGAAGGCACTTTGAACACTTTATTTTCCAACCGGCTGAATAAGTCTGCCGGTGGACACACCTAACCCATTTCATCCGTCATAAATCCCTTTATTTGGTCAAGTTGGCAAGCCTAAAATGCACCCCATTTCAGGGTCGTGGTCCTAACTCGGTCACAATGGGGGATGGTCAGACTCCCCGAGTTTTCAATCAGTGCTTTTGCCCTCGTTTGAAAGTAGCAAACAAAACTGTCATCATAGTCATGGCCCCGTACGATGCGCGGGGCTCCTTGATTGTACCCCAATTAATGTGCTACCCTTTGGGGATTGTATGTCACTGAGTAGTTGAAGCACTGGCTAAACCCTTCATCATACCGCGGTAATAACCCGAGATGGCCCAGGATGCGGCCAACATGAACTCAGGATCATCTACATCCACCAGCAGATTTTCTCCAGGGTACGACGCTCCTCTTGCAATCCCGTTCATAGGCTTAACGTAAGGCCTGAATACGTATTCGGTCTCCGCATCAATGACCAATCCCAAGCTTCGGGGTCGTCCTGTTTTGCGCCACCAATCGGCTCGTGGCAATTTATATGGTAGCGTTTGTTCCTTGCCATCTTCCCCAATTACTGGGTTCCCTCCCTCGTCCACCAGGAACTTGTTCTTGTGAAACGTGGGAAGTTCATTCGGTGATGGGGCACAATTGGGGAACCTCTCAAAAATAAACATCTCCAAAAAGTAAGTACTCAAGTACTTCGAGATGTCGTACAAACCATGCAATTGAAGCATATTCTCATGGAGCGTATCTAGCCTCCGGTATAAGGTGCCCAAAAAGAGGGGCCCCAAAGCTACTGTGCACCCATGCGCCAGAACGGTGGCCAAACGAAATAGGGATGTGTTCACCCCATCTTGGGGTGGGCCTTCTAGTATGTGCCGCGACAGCCACACAACCAGGAACCCCGCGAGGGTATATCCTGCTTGAAACCCAAGGCCGCTCATGCAGGGGTGTTTACTGCTCCCCTTCACTAATTTTTTCAGTTCACCCTTTGGTGGGTAATCTCTAAAGAAGTATCGCATCCATCAGGCGAACGTGTTTTTGGAAGGAACTTTGGGGTGCGCATCAAATAACGCACCGTTTGCTGCCCATTGCGAATCATACTGATTCACCATTGCAAGGCGCATTTGTAAGAACTCCAAGGTATCTCGCTCATCGTTGGTCAAGTCACATGAGTGAAAGTCAACCTCCCCGAATGTATTCAACTGAAAGAGATTATGAGTATTCTCCAGTGTCGAACCTAGTTCCCCCCAAATGGCCCCGAACGTATGCATCTTTGTGTTCCACCGTGGTATCAATACATCTAGCAGTTCCTTATTCTGATTCATTGAAGAACTCTTGGTGCTTCGTATCGCCCCAAGTACATCTGCTTTTTCCAAAATATCTCGATGGTTCGTCAATACGAATGTGGTCCATGAATCCATGTGGTCCAGCATGGAACTATAGCTCTGTACGCTATGAAGGACCACGGCACTGATCCCCTCTCGATGGGGAATCGTAACATAGAGGATGGATGGAACAATTCATCTTCTGTTTCCTCTTTTTCGATTAATATCATCATTCCCGGCGTAATGGCTTGTGGGGTGAAGCTTTCAACATTTGGCCAGAAATGGTCATTTTCCCCAAAGCATGGGGCACTAAAAGCTGCATCTATCAGAATATGGGGCAGCGCCTCTCCAAGCTAATGTAATGGCGAGAGTTTCTTACAACGACGTGCGATCGTGATTGCATGTTGGTTGGTCAAAAATTGCCTTTTTCAACGTTTGTCTCGCGTCAAGAAAAAATTTCGCCCTAGCCTAAGTGTTGGTATTTATATTTGCCCAACGCTTGGGGCGCCGTGTTCAGTCCTGCCACGCGCTATAATGACGGAAGCCTAAGAGTCACATCGTTTCTGCTTCGCCGGCTTTGCATTTAATGTGCTGGCCCGTACAAACATGTCTCTACACGCGCAAGTATCGGTCATGATATATGCTCGTGCAGGGGGACTAAATGTACGTACCCTTATGTGAAACTATGCCACCTGGCGTGAGTCCCACCTGAAGTGGAGCATTCCCCCAATTGTGGCATTTTACAGATAAAATCATTCAGTCATCCGTCATGGCGTGTATTTGGGATGCTGAATATCACGCGCTCATGACTTGTGCGTTCGGGACAACGAATGGAGTGCTAGCATTATCTACTCTCATGATGTCATAGGTGCTTAGTGTGCGCTCTGGCCGCATGAGGTACTCTGCCTAAGTTTAGAGACAGCTTGGAGGCAAGTCCGGACAATCCGTCCGGCACCATGCAGGAATCTTGCGATTTAAGTGGTTCGGTTGCTTAGGGCAAAAATATTGCCTCGGCACGACCCCCGCGCAGGGTCACACTGCTTCAAGCCAGTTCTGCTGAGAGAGGGAGACTACTCCAGGTTGGACTCTTAGTCCTTATCAAGTATAACTTTGTGGATGGACATTTTTATAGATAGGCCTTATCATCTAGGAGTCCAATCCTATTTGGACTATGATGGGAGGTTCTATATAAGGGCGCCTTTGTATCTCTGAAAGGGATCGATCAATTTGACTTGAATAGATCACCAGTTACTCTCCATTGTCTTTCTCTCTCTCTCTTTCAGCTAAATTGTTTCGTCTTTCATCTAATCATTCTTGGTTTCCTTCGGCATCTTCAACACGATTTGTGGCTCCACGTCAACCCTAGTGACAACACCTTCGTACAATAATAAGATTTGTTTTTGGTTCTTATTTCTTTACAATCATCCAGTTTATGATCTTCATTGATTGATACTGGATGGGTTCCTCAAATAACATTTGGGTCAGGTGTCATTCAATATTTTAATTTTACGAGATTATATATCTCGACCCGTCTTTATCATAAAATTTTGATTCACCCAAATGTTGAATATATGGTCACATATATTTACCTGACTCAAAAAAAAAATAAGTTCGATAAATATAATTTGTTTTGCTGGCTACCGACACGGGGTCAATGCACTGAATTGTATATTTTAATAAGAATGGTTAATGATATATCTATTTATATATCATATATTATGAACTATCTTCTTTCTGTTATTGTAGTTTGGAAAAACACCAAGCAAAATTAACACTCTGCAGTGAAACACACTCCCATGACAAATTTAGACTGACACAGTAATACATAAGCAGGTTAGATTATACCCCACCCCTCCTTCCCTTCATGATAATATAATTCCCTTCTCTATGTTTATTTCATTTCTCAGTCTTATATTTTATGACACTGGCCTTATGATGTGTTTGTTTTGTTCTTAAATCCTTTACATAAAATTAAATTTAGGAGGTCTCATTATATTTAGTGTGACTGATATTCAAAATAAATGTATATAAAATAGTAGCCTAATTTTATAATAGTTGGAATTTAAACATAATTTTTATCTATTTAGTCTAAATTTTAATTCTACGATCACTCACCAAGTACCTTGAATAGTAGATAACAACTTATTTATGACCTTAAATATGAGAGACTCACATGTTTACCCTAATATTTTAGAAGCTAACATGGAATATGTGAACGGAGGCCTGTTAAGATATCAAACCAGAATAATTCCAAATACCAGTAGAGACTGTGATAATCTCTTATTAATTGTTTTTCGGTTGCTAAATATAAGATGAGTTTCCTTTAGATGAACAAAATATAGAACAAGTGATGATAGGTTAATATTAACTTTTTTAATTGATTGTCAGTTTGTGCTACAACTTCTTTTTTATGCACATTGCTATGATTAAATGAGCATATATAATATATACATTTTCTATTTTGACAGGCATCATATAACAGTTATACATTTGTTGACAAGTTCTTTCATAATTGAAATACTTGGCTTTATGTTCGGGCAATGTTCGGGCTAGCTGTGGCTTCAGTTTTCAAATTGAGTAGTTTGATTTTGTCTTATCATGAATGGATAAATAATAACATGATAATGGTACAATATACTTTTGAAATACAATAATTTTCTTTAAGATATATTTTCATCAGCGCTAGTATGTAAATATATATATAATTTTGTGTAAACTCGTGTAATGCATGGAGGTAAGACTCCTACAAATCCACAACATAAATGTTATAAGAAATAATTAATAAAACAGTTATAAAATCTAAATCATGTATCACACTTTAGAGCTCTATCAGGTTAACTAGTTGAATTCTAATAGTTTTTAAAAAATATTAAGTAGTTGAATCTTAATGAATGTCATATGGATAAAAACTAAATATATTTTATTAATTACGAAGTATTTAATAAAACTAAAAAACTCATATTCATGATATCAATTATTATTTTAAATAAAAATTAAAAGAGATCTTAAGTATACAATGAAAAATTATTTGATGGGTCTCGATATCAACTATTATTTTAAATAAAAATTAAATGCAATAGATAACTTAATCGAAAATTAATGGATTTCTTTTTAAAATAGAGAACTCATACATATTTATACATATAACCCCCAAAAAAAAATTCATACATGTCTTACATATAAAACAAATTTCATTATATATAATTCTTTTTAAAATAGGACTTAATGTAAAGAAACAGGAAACTTAATAGGGTCTGTCAATCGTAGTGTTATTAAGAGCAAATCATCTAAATTAAGAACAAAAATCAAATGATGTTTTAAACAATTTTAAATGTCTATCTCAAAAGACAAATACTATGTCCTTCATGGGTTGCTCCCAATTATATAGTATATATATATTAAAATAGGACTTGTGTAGAGTTGTAATTTCTTCACTTAGGAAACTTAATAGATATCTTAAGAACAAAAATTAAAGGATGTTTTAAACAATTTTAAATTTCTATCTCGAAAGGCAAATCCTCTCTCGTTCATGGGATGCTCCCAATTATATATTTATATATATATATATTATGTTTTTTTTTAAATAGGACTTGTGTAGAGTTGTGATTTATTCTTTTAGGGAACTTAAATAAATACCTATACATGTAACCTCAAATAGATATCTATACTTATTGTTTTAAAATAAGACTTTCGTAGCAAATAGGAAACTTAATGGAGTTAGTGATAAGCATATTCATTGTCTTGTGACGTGATATTTTAAAAGTATACAAAAGCATAGAGGGTGCTACATAAATGTCATATAAAAAAGAGATAAAATATAGGAGTAAACACAAATTATATATGTGTGTGTGTGTGTGTGTGTGTGTGTGTGTGTGTGATTGTTGGGCTTTTTATGAAACAGAGGCCTTTTTATTAGTTATTTAAATAATCAAGATTATTTTCAACTTATTTATAGGACACTGGTTAAGTATTACTAACACTGACGCCTTTATAATAAGCTTTAATGCTAATGACCCTTTTACATTTTGTTTTTTATTATTTTAGTTACTTATTTAAAATGAAAATAGAATTTTGAAAATAAACTAAAAGCTCATTGCTGTTGAAGCTTGTTAGTGTTTTAAGAGAAAGGATCAGTATCATTGACACTTCATTTTCACACAAGAAAAATGTCATTGCTAAAAACAGTTTTAGTAGGATTTTTTGAACACCAAATTTAAAAGATTTTCATTGAATGCAAGATCAAAGAGATAAGTATATATGTTTTTACATATATTTATACATTACAAAGACATAATCTCAATTGAACTATTCATCTTCTCCAATCGTAGATATTATAAATTTTCATTTATTAAGTGCAAGATGAATATATACATATATTTATACATTACTGAGTTATAATTTTAATTGCACTCTTCATCTTCTCCAATCGTAGATGTTATAAATTTTCATTTATTAAATGCAATATGAATATATACATATATTTATACATTATTGAGTTATAATTTTAATTGTACTCTTCTTCTTGTTTCAATCATAAATAATAGAGACTTTCAATTAGTATTTATCAAAATCTCTATATTTGCTTTTTTTTACTTTGGCAGTAATAGAGTTTCAATCACACTTATTGTCTAACTCAATCCTAAATAATAGGAACTTACGTTGCATAATAATGACTTTTGTAAACTTAATATCAAAAACGTTAGTAGCAATGACACTTTCAGATTAATACCAAAAGCATCAATAGCAATGACCCTTTTAGTATTGTTTGTTTGTTTTTTTTTCAAAATTTCATTAACATTTCAAAAAATATACTAAAATAGTAAAAAAATAAAATTTAAAACCGTCATTAGTAATGACATTTTTATAAGGACATCAATGTTAATAACATTTAGCCAGTATCTTGCAAATAAGTTTAAATTTTACAAGTTTAAATGAGCCTTAATTTAATAAAGAAGTATTAAAAAAAATATGTTGAAGTAAGGAGCCTATGATTATTTGTCCAGCTAGCAACCACTGTCTTTTGTGAGAGAAGTGTTTGTATGCCTTGCCGCAAATACGTGGCATCTTCCCCATTCTTTTTTATTTTTATTTTTAATAATCAATTTAAATTAGTGAAATTGACAGCGAAGTGGGTGACGCCACAGAATCTTCTTCTCTTTTCTTTTTATTTAATTATTATTTTTGTTGCATTTGACAACAACTGCTGCTTTTATAAACAATTTTTTTTTTTTAGAAAAACTTTTGGACTTTAATTTTGGCCATATAAAATTTGATTATTTTGAAATTATATAACCTAAGCAAAGTGTGATGTTACTAAAATCTTACACTAATAGTTGGGTTATTTAGATTCAATTGTTAAATTTAAATATTTTTTTTGGTTTTCTAAGGTATCCTGGTCACTTTAAAGCTTAACTTAAGACTAATCATCCGAGGTACGATCGCACGTCGAAACGGGGATCTCTCTAAAAAAAGTTTGCTATATCCACAAAGACTCAAAATCGAAACATCTTGCTTAAGCGACCAGAGCTCCTTCTACTTAGGCCAACTCTCGTTAAATTTAAATATTAATATTTATAGAGTACTACCTAACCACTAAAAAATTAATTCTTTATTGTAATGAAAATAGACATGACCCCTTTAACAACTAAATATTCATGTTTATAGAGTACTACCTAACATAGTCTCAATGGAATTGAATTTTAATATATAATTATCAAGACCCTGTGGTGGAAAAGGCAATCACGGGGTGGTGGTGATGAGTAGTGGTAATGGATGATAAGAGAGGAGAAAGGAGAAATATTTGTTTTAAAAACAAACACAGAAGAAATTAGAAGTATTATTTTTGTTTTCTATTTTTTCAACTTTTCAAATTTGTTTTTAAAATATTTTAAAATAGTTAACAAACATATTTTATTTTTTAAAAAAATTTAACAATAAAAGTGTTAACAAGTTTCTTTCTATGTTCTCATTTCATAAAAAAATAAATAAATAAATAGATCATCATTCCAATAAAATGTAGACATGGTCATCTTAATTTTAATTAGTGATATTAAATAAAGGAATAAGAATGAAAAGACGATACAAAGCGTCAATCAAGTGGCTTTGTAGCGCAGTGGTTGCTCTATCAAATGACAGAGGGAGGAGAGGAGAGAGAGGAGAGCCCTTCTTCCACCTCCAAACCTACCCTTTTCTGCGGACTCTCAGTGTTCCGGGCAGCCCATTTTTCATCGACTCCCAGTTTGTTGCCTTTTCAGTCTTCCGAATATTGTTTTTCATTTGAATTAAGGGTTTTTTTTTTTTTTTTATTTCAGTCTTCGATCGTTTGCCTTCAATCTCTAATTTAGAGAAAGGGAGAGAGGTTATTGCAGAATTTAAAAACCGTCCAACATGTGATTGTTTTCTGCATTTGACCCAAATTTAATGACTTCTGAGGTGAGAATTATCTCTCTCTCTCTTTTTTTTTTTTTTCTTTCTTTTCTCTTATCATAATTTATTGAGTGATATCAGTATGTTTTTGAGCCAATCTGTTGACTGCAGTACTTATCTTCAAATAGTATGTTTTGATTTGCAAACTTTGTTAGACGGCGCAATTAGAATGGGTGAGAAATCTGGTTTGGAGTTACGGCTGGATAAAGAAATTTGGGGTGAATGGTGAGTGGGTTTTTATCTGTTCAATTCTTGGATTAGTTTATGTATAATTAATTTAACCACTTCTTTGTTATAATTTTGTTGATCATATTCCAAAAGGGCAAATTAGAAAATTATAAAAGTTCATAGATTGACCCAGTGAACTTCCATTTGTTGAGTGAGGCCGGTGTAACGGAAAGTGAGAATATCTCTTTAAAAAGTAAGGATACGTAGTGTAATTATTAATATGTTAAGAATACTATCTCATATTTTCTAAAACATCAGGGTGGTCAGTGTAATTTATCTTCTTTTTTTTTGTTTTTTGTTGGGTCAAGCTGATATTGCAAACAATTGAGAATAGAAAGTGTGGGCACCCGGCCATCCACTGTCCCATTGTCCAATCCTCCAAGGGCTATTCAAAAGCTTACTGGGCCTTTACATATGATCAAGAAAGTTTGCTTTATATTGATCTTTGACACAGCCCAGCCCGAGAAATTTACGAAGACTACAATGTTCCGATCAGCAACAGGCTTAGAAGCCCAATAAGCCCTCGTCATCTTTTTGATGAACTAGATCCACCACCTCTACCATCCACTTCTTTGCATTCGGCATTGGCAAGAAACATAGAGACAGGTTCCCTATTTATAGAACCATATCAGATATCTATACACATAATCAGGCAAATCAAAGATCATAAATGTTAATTGAAAATGCTCATATAATGCATTCAAACTCGTTGAACTCGGATGATTAATTAGCTCCTAGACTTGAAGGGCTTCTCCAAAGAATAACAAAGTCAAGTTTCAATGGTAACTAGAAGTGGAGGCATATTATACATGCCCTTAACTCGCCGCAACTTTGTAGAAAAAATATTGTATAATATTTTTCACATAAAATGTAGTCATAATAAAGTGAAATTAAACATAATGAATAATGTGCATGTAATAATGTGACATGACATACTAAATAATTCATAGGTAATAAAGTAATAAAATATGCAATAAAAAGTAGATCAAGTCGAATGTTGCACATTCTCTCATTAAGATAGATTCGGCCCCCACAGGTGCTTATGTGATTAATGGGTGTTTATCTCCAAGATAAAATGATCATAACACTGAATAAGTAGTACTACAATATTCAGGTCTAGTGAATGTAAACATCAAATTGTATTCTCTCCATATACAGTATGAATGCAATATTTATGAAGGTAAACATAAAAAAATGTCTGTCTAATTCAACACAGAATTATGACAGTGAATTTTATACAGAAACCTACACTATTTTTGATAAAATCAAAATGATATGATAATGAACAGACAGTATTTTTGACATAAAAAATTGCAGTCATTCTGTAAAATTTTGACGCTGAAATTCACTACAAAAACACAGAAGAAAGTGATGGAATTCTCACAAAAATTCATCACACAGTATATGAATATAATCGTTTGAAAAATATGACCGATAAAATAAAAAATTAACCGGATAGAAACCTAGAAAGAAATTCGTATAGGATTTCTAAGTCAGAAACGAAGATGAGAAAGGACTAATTGAACAGTCAGAATCTGCCTGGAATAGTTGCTAGAATCTGGGCAGCATTTCGCCGAAGATGCGAATGGACGTAGCCGGAATCTGGGCGCAGAACGTGGTCGTTGAAAACCGAGAGAGAGAGAGAGAGAGAGAGAGAGAGAGAGAGAGAGAGAGAGAGAGAGAGAGAGAGAGGAATGAAATATAATATATAAAAACTGTAAAAAACTATAGTTGTTTCGGAGGGAGAATCTTTCTATATATAGAAGGAATCGCACCCCTTCGAAACGGTGCCAGCCAAACCCGCCCTTAGGAAGGGTCGCAACTGTTGGAATTGTTATGATTCAAACCGCGTTCAAAAATTAAATATTAAACTAGCTCAAGCCTGTTTAATATTATTTTAATCGAACCTAAATCGAACCGAACCGAGTTGAGTTGGTCAGACGGATAGGCGGCGGCGTGCGCGTGTGTGGAGTATTGGGTTAACCCATGGGTTCCATAGGTCCTCCTCCTTCTACAAAAGTAGTGTGCCCCTTGGGATCCAAACCCATCTCTAAACTTAGGCTTTTTATCATTTTTTTCATAAAAAATCAATATGGGACAAGCCTTTAGTTCTACCCAATAATTATACTCATGGTACTTACTTTGGAAGCCATTATCTCATTCAAACCTCCATGAATTTGAGTAAGTAGATGCTTGTTCTTCATCTCTTCAAGAAGGAAAATACAAAATATCTTGGACCCATTAAAAAGGATATGCAGGTCCCATCTTAACAATGACTCAAAGTTGGTGTGTCACACCAAATATTCCAACAAACTCAACATACACATTACCTCCATTGGCTGCCCATTATTCTAATTAATTCCAACCACCCATTCTATCCGTTTAAAGTTATCATACTATCCCTTAAAAGGTTTCACATAACAACTCATGTGTTGGCTTTATCATAGTATAGATATTGATTCAATTTAATTGAATCTTAGGCAGAGAGGAGATTCAACAGCAACGGTTTCCACTTTCATTGGGGTTGGGACACACATTTACTAGTAGATGGGTTGCAACCTAGCTAGGGTTGCACAAGCATGAGAACAATCTGTTGCAGTTTTTAACTTTAAAGGGTTAGTTTGGTGGTCAAAACTTGAGATCTTGAGTTTACGCGTTCCAAGGTTTCAAGTTAAAATTTTTTTAGGTGCTATCAATCACTTAAAGATCGTTCCAAAATCTTTAGCCCGATAATATCAGATTTATGTGGGATAAAAACTGCACAACTCTCAAAAATAGTCTGCGGTGTGTACAAATAGACTTGTTAACGAAAAAAAATCTGCTGCAGTTTTGCATGCACCCGCAAAATGACGAGTTTCAGCATTGTCTCTACATCAAAATGAAAAATTTGCTGTCAAAATAATAAGTAGGCCAATGATAACAACACATCCATGCGTATATATAATTTGGAGAGAGAGAGAACTTACATGCCAGTATACCCATTAATAAGTAGATTTGCTATAATGATCAATAAAGGTTTCCCAATTTGGTGTTTAGGGGTTATATTCACAAGCTCTCCAACTTCCACTTTCATGTATTAAATCTATGGGAAAATGGATTACTTCCTTTAAATGTACGATGTTGCCCTGTTTTTCTCTCTCTTCTTCTTCTTTTTTTTTTTTTTTGGCCCTAGGGGCGACGACCATTGGCACTGGCACAGGCATTTGCAACTTGTGCAAGTTGAATTAAACAGAAGTGTGGCAAACTTTAACACCACATTGCTGTCAGCTATTACCTTATTAATCTCAAACAATTAACTTTAGCTTAGACTATTCGCTAAAAAAAGGAAAAAAGGGTCGGATTCCTAATCTAGCTTGTGCTTCAATGCCCAATCACACACAAAGAACGCTTTGCATTGACCAATCATTTGTTGCCCATTACAGGGATAGGTATATGTACGGACTATTTTGTGCCCGTCCCAAAAGACATGAATACCCTAATTCCTAGGATAACATTGCGGGAAAACCAAGGATATTTTTGTAATTTCGTTTCCTAGCCTACCTTTCTCTTCTTTATCATTTTCATCTGCAACATCAATACTACCCCCACTGAAACAGAGCACCCAGCACACATAAACCTAATCCTTTTCCCTCCTGGTTAATCTCTTCATCATGGGTTGAATTGAATTGAACCCTTGATGATTGATAGCTCTGGAGATAAACCCTTTTAGCGTAAGCGCTTTCTTTCACTGAATTCTTCGCTTTCTGGGTTCTCCATGGTTGAAATATTAGGGTTATTTCAAGGTGAGTCCCTCTTTTTCAGATTCCAGTGGTGTCGAAGTTTTCTTTTTTCTTGGATGGACATTCATGAAATCAATGCTGAATTGGGCATTTATGAAATTTTTGTTTTTATTGTAAGTGTTAGTGTTCCATACTTATTTGCTTTGCTGATTTGATAGGCTATTAGTTTCGTTCTCAGGTTTCTGCCTTTATTCATTCTTGGTTAGAAAATAAATGGAAACCAATTAAGAGATATAAATATCACCTTGCCTTTGGATTGATGACTAGATAATATCATGTCCGTAAGCTTGAGTTGATTCTGCTATCATTGCATAGTGTGAACAAAGTATTGGTGGTTAATTCGAACCCCCTAGGCACCTATTGCAATTCCACATGGATGCAGCACAGTTTTTTACTTTAGTTTCAAAGCTTCTAGGTCTCGTGTCATTGATACTGTCTGCAAATTTCTCTTTTGGGTTTACTCGTTATCATGTGGAATGTAATATTGGATGCAGAACTATAACAAATTAAGTTCGTATTTTCTTCTTCATCTACCATAATTTTGATCTACTGCTTCCGAAACCTTAGCGATGTCACTTGTGTGATCTTTTGTTGAAAATTTAACTTTGTTCTTGGGCAAGTGAATGCTTATTATGGAACCCTATTCTCTTAAGCAAGACATGGTTGCTCTTGCCTTCTTGGACATCTGCCGGTGTCCATCATCCATCCTGCTCTGGGTGATATTCTTCCCAGCTTGGAATTGGTGCGCTAGGTTTTGTTGTCCAACATCCTTCAAATGGAACAACATGATCCAAAAGGTGCTCTCTGGAAGATGTGAACATTTTAAACTTGATGACTTGCTATGCATTATACCATTGTTGCTACTTGTTGATTAGTTTACGGCGGAGATGCTTCTTCTATCCTCTCTCTTTCCATAGCAGGGCAGTCCTGGACTTGAACAGGGATATTCTAGTGACGTAAATTATCTCTCTTGATTAAATTTCATTGGCAAAGGTGTAATTATCTTGTGAAAGTGAGCTATATCTTATAGATTAATTATTTTTGTTTTCGAAGTTGAGAGACCAACCAACTACCATTTGGCCTACAAGGCCGGTGGCGTAGCATGTGAGAGCTTAATGAAGTATATATATTTACCTTTGATGGTCTGGGGGACTGAACAGCATAACATTAAATGTCTGCACTGTAGAATTTAGATTGTTTGTCTTTCCAGTTTTCTGTATTTGAGAAGTAATTTGTCATTTTAATGCCTTAAATAGTCGACGTTTTGAGCCAACTTAAGATTGCCGTTAAGTATTTTTATTTGCAGATATCTTCCTATCTACACTCTGGAGTTTATTTGTTTCTTTTGGTTTGCATTGGTATTACTCCATGGATTGTGTATTTTACCAAGTCACTTTTAGTTGTTGAAGTTGGTTTAGTTCATGAACAATGCTGCTTCTGCAAGGTTTCTTGCATGCGCCCTACCCTGCATGGCATTTTAATGTTGATTGGATCACTGGATGTAGTTTATTGCAAGGACTAGCTCTGTTGTTGTAAATGTGTCTGGCCATTTATCTTATCTATTGGTCATATTTTCGGTGTTTATTTTAGCTCTAAGTTAGATGTGAATAACCTAGAAAGTATTATTTACAGTTTTTCCCCCTTATTGTCTTTAATTTTTTCCCCTTCCCTTCTAGTCAAATGCCAATTGGGAGGGGCACTCTTTCCATAGCATAAAGGATGAAAATTGGATTTCCTTGTCACACATGGACAAAGTCAATGCAGCCGGGTCTTACAAGCTTGGTGACAGGAGTACCAGTGATACCACTATACACTTGAGAAATAAAGAAGGAAGACCTGAACTATTCTACTCCCATTCGTTTATTCTTCAAAGTAAGAGCAAGTTTTTTGCGGAAAAGCTTTCCCATCCAAACTCTATTACTAGCATTGAGATTCACTGCTCAGATTATGATTATGATTATCACGTTGACCTGTTGAAGCGTCTCTATCTTCCTGAAGACTCACTTTTGGACTCTTGGGATTCTGTAAAATCTGCTGCTGGTGTTCTTCAGGTTGCAGCTACCTTACTATGTGAAGAGATTACACTGAGCTGCATCCAGTACTTGGAGGCTGTCCCTTGGGAGGATAAGGAAGAGGAAGAGATCCTAAAAGCGGTTTCAAAGCTGGGTCCAATAGCCATGTCCATATTGGCCAGGATCCAACCAGTTGATTTAATTGCAACAAAAAATGTTTTCTTGTCTGCTATTCGCTTTGCCACATCCATTGGTGGACCATGCCCTCAATTTGGTGATGAGCTGAAAACGTCTGCCCAAGAACAAGTTGAATACATGCTTAGGCAAGATGAAGACACCCCATTGGTTGCAGCTGATGAGGAAGTTAAAACAGAGGTAATAATGGGTCTTTCCAATATATGTTCATGTTTTGAAAGGGACTTGTCTCTCCTGCTCTTGGACACTGACCCCATATCTGAGACAGCAGAGAATAAAATAATGCAGAGTCTATCTGACCTAGAATGGATGTGTACCATACTTCCACAAATGGATTTAATGAAGGATTTTGTTGCTAACTGGGCAGAAACTTCTGGTAATGTCTTGAGGGTCATTGAAGACAAAAAACTTGATTCTCTCATGTGGGGTTTTAAGGTAAAGCTAATTGAAGTGACTGCAAAGGTCTTGGAAGCAGTTGGATATGGCAATGTAATTCTTCCAGCACCATGTCGGGCACAATTGCTAAAAACATGGCTACCCTATATAAGGAAGATGAAGCCCCTTCTTGATTCAATGGGCAATGAAGATACTGGTTTTCCTTACAAGATGGATGAAGACCTCTGCCAGAACATCGAAGGGGCAATTGTCTCATTGATACTGGCATTGCCATCAAACGATCAAGCTGATATTCTTGCAGACTGGATGAAAACCGAGCAGGCGAGGTATCCTGACCTGAGTGAGGCTTTTGAGCTGTGGTGTTATAGAACCAAGTCCGCAAAGAGAAGGTTAATCGAGGGCTTGGACAGAGTTGGCGAGGGCAATGCCACCCTCAGCCTTGATTTGTCACACTGATTTTGTTGCTAAGGTCAACTTTAATTAGGAGTAGTGGATGGTAATGATTTCACTCCTGTACTATGATAAGAGTTAAACTTTTTGACTTTTATATTTGTGGCTCATTTCCTTGTATTTTCCAAATGCCTCCACTTATAATGTTTTAAACAAACAACTGTATCCAGGGAA
Source organism: Euryodendron excelsum (assembly GCA_033060915.1). NCBI lineage: Eukaryota > Viridiplantae > Streptophyta > Magnoliopsida > Ericales > Pentaphylacaceae > Euryodendron > Euryodendron excelsum. Next base: position 29,042,850 of record CM065386.1, read on the forward strand.
TGACTGAGAGAGCATCATCGTTTATAGGTTGGTGGTTGGTATTGAACCAAACCTTAAGAAAAACCATATATCTGTAAGTTGGTACAATGACTTCTAATTGGGATATTACACGAGGGTTTCTTGTTATTTCTGTTTTATTTGTCTGATAATATCCATTTTTGCAATTTGTATTGAATGATATTGTTTAATTGGATTGATCTCCCTCTCTCTCTTTCATGTACTCAAACATGTGCTCACATATATCTACACTTATCCAGAGAAAGCAAGGGAAAGAAAAAGAAGCTCATATCCAGATATTAGGTTGATGGAAAAGGAGCTTAGATCCTTATTCTGTTCATGTTAGTTCTCACTTCCTAGTGGAGTTGTTTTATTTTGGTGTGTAGGCAAAGTATAGAAAATTCTATGAGCTTAGTGAAAGAGTTCAGAAGGGGATAAGACGCCACCATTAATTGCAATCTGGGAGGCGGCTTCATCTCACTGATATAATGAGCTGTTTATATTTGCTTCTATGCTTTATGTGTTCACATAGAGGATGCACGATTCCATTGTATTTCCTATGGTTTTTTATTTAAAAAGAGAATCGACATGATTGTCAGTCATAAGACATGTTTCGATTATAGAGTTGCCCAGACAATGTATATTTTCAAATATGCTAAGATATTTTGGATTATTACTAATATATGTACAGCGTCATAAACAGTGCATAGATTAGGTGTTTGTGCACTTATTTCTCATATTTCACTAATATAACCGTTAACATGTTTTTTTTATAGGATACATATTACTGCTTTCATTGGAAGAAGGGGACACCATTTTCTGATGACCAGGGTATCTACAATAGGTTGACTTGGTGGGATCAAATAGATAATGACAAGCAGCTTACTCGCAATAGAAAGTTTATCACTATTGTACCTGTTGTCCTGTAAGTAATTTTTCTGTTACACAAGCCTTTTTAACAGGGATGTTGAGATTAAATACGCGACATAATCTTTTCATAGCAGTGCTGTAGTAAACCCATATTGGTTGGAAAGGTGCACATACATTTTAGCAATCTTCATCTGCCTTGTAAGATGGATTGTGAAACAATCTTCTTCTGTCTTTTAAGATGGACACGGAAACTAAATACACGTAATTTTTTGATGGAAGTGCTATAAAATTTTTTATCCGTTTAAACCTTGCACGTTGGTTGTAGTAATCTTCATTTGATTGGCATCTAATCGTTTACTAGTCTGAGTCTACAAAGTTATTGGGTCACATTTTATTAATTGTGCCTACCATGTTGGACCCTGTTTCCCCCATATAATTTGCCTACTTACTGTTTCTTGTTGCTCTTCGAGTTCTGATCTGTTCCATGGAGACACACTTTGTTGTTTAGATCATGCAAGACTTATTTCATGAGCCTTCTTTGAGGTGAGGTTCATGAAAATGCCTCAAAATGCTAGTATGTTGCTTGCCATGGGATTAATGCGGGATTGTGGCTTCATATACTGGCCTTCTGCTCCCTATCTCGGACTATGTATTGTTTGGATAATAATGGTAGCATGAACCTTAGGTCTTGGGTTTCTTTTTACAATTTCTATGACACTGTTTCTCAGAAGTATATGACACTGCCTAAGTTTGTTATTGATGGATTAGAAAGTTCATTCAGTGCACGGCAGTGCTATGAACCTAATCATGGACGTTTTTGGGGACTAGTAATATTTAGGAGGAAAGTTGGAATAATGAACTAGTGATCAAATGTCACATTCTTTTAATCTTTTAACTATAACTCAACTGAACTAAGCCTTTTCCTTACGACCTTTTAATTATAATTCTTTTGCTTTCTTTTTCTTTTTGAAATTTATCATAATGTTGCAGTTCCAGTGATTTTTTGTCCTCATGTGATATGTGGGGTTTAATCATTTATTTATTTGTTTCCAATCTACAGTAGTTCTTATTACTACTTTGTGTATTCGCATGTATGTTGTTGTTGATTTGATAATCTATCTTTCTCGTGAACCTAAGCAATGGGAGAATATGCCTCACTCACGACAGACTACCAGAACCCAATGCTCTTCCTCAACACACTGACGGTGAGCTAAGGTCCACTTAAAACACTGCAAATTCGATTGCATTATAGTTATGATGTTTTGATCATTTTGTTTGAGTGTAATGGTAAAATATCCCTGTACAGATGGTGATTCTGGAAAGGGTATATTATTTTTCTTTTCTTCTTTTCTTATAAGCAATTTTCTCTCGGCAAAATGCTGGACACATTCATTCTATGCTCTATCTTTGTAGAAGCTAAAATTGCTGAAATCGCTCAAAGCTAGAAACCGTTTTTTCTTCTTCTTCTTCTTCTTAACTTTCCAAAAAGCTAAGTTGTGCTATTGCTTTGCATATGATTGATCGTTTGATACTTTAATCAATGAATATTGTCCCTGTGATTGCTCGAAAAGGCAGATTTGGAGCTGAGAGACTATGCTTTGAAGGAATTTTTTTGAAATTCTCTTGGACTTTGTCTGCTGAGCTACTGATCTTGCCAGACTGCTAATGGGAGAGCCAACACTATACATATAAGCTCCTCGACGTATAGATGGTGTGATATAGTTGGATTACTCCTTTCAAGTCGTTGGGCCCACCTTCTTGAGGTCGGGCCTGCCATGAAGCTTAGGGGCGGCAGACCTGTTTTCTTACAGGTCGGGCCCACTTTTCCTAGTGGGCCTGTTCGGTCTTTATAAAATTCGGGCCTTTTAGGCCACAACAAAAACATTGAAAACCCACAAAAAAAAAAAAAAAAATGATGCAGATGGTGTGAAAACATTTTATTTTTCTGTTCAATTTCTCTCCTACCAAACATAGCTTATTTCATATGCACTACCCTTAATATTCCATAATATTCTTATTTCATTTGTGTAGTTAATTGTTGGTAGAAAATGCGATTTTTTTTTTGTTTTTCAGTCACTCATAAGCATTAAGAGATGGGTAATTACGTCAAACCATTTTAGTTTAAAACAACAAAAAAGAATTTTTGTTTGCACTTTGAATTAAAAAAGAGAGTATTAAGAAGAACAAGAGGCTAGTTATAATATGATACGAGTCATTCAAAATGAATATATATTAATATTAGAGGTGGTATTTAGTTTAGGATAGAGGCAAATGGTAATTAGATAAAATAGTGAAATTACTTGCAACATGTGATAAATCATATTAGCAAGAAATGCGAGCTTACTTCAACATGAAGATACCATATATTGGGATAAAAATTGAATATATAATATTGGCTTTTACATGTTTAGGCATGTTGCATGTCATTGAATATTCAGCACGTTATTATTGGCCTTTAATGCATATGCATTATTTATAAGACAACACATGTACGTACGCCATAAAAGAGTGTATTTTCTTATAACTGATAAATAAATTAAAAAAAAAACTAATTTTGTAGGATTACTTATAAGATAAATCAAATCAGTGAAAAATTCATAGATATCGATAAATCAAAAAAAGTAATGCTTGAATTAGTACTATATCGTATTATTTATACACAGAAATGAAAGCCAATGAATTAGACATTGATCTACTTTCAGTTAACGTGATAAATATTATCCTATTATTTATCACGAGATATGAGAGTCAATGAATTAGACATTGATCTACTTTCAATTAACTTGACACTTGGCATGCATGAAAAGCAAAAAAAAAATTAGGAATTGGAATGGAAGTTTTGGATCTTACGTTTTCAATTTGCTATATTTTTCTGGGGTTCGTGTCAATATTTTACATTTTAATTATTTTCTTCCAGTTTTGTTGCACTGATTTCTCTATCTTCAGCATTCATTTTGCACTTTTTCTTATTCCCATCTGTTTGATTGCTGTGAATACTGGGAAAAGAAATACACAATAAAATCCAATAAAAAAATGGAGGAAAAAAAAAACAAAAAGACTTATCTTTTGTATGTGCACAAATGAATGCAATTTGCCTTCTCAGACCTTCAAGTACCATATGGTGAATACTTTGGATTTTGTATCTAACATTTTCGTGTGCTTTCTTTCTTATTAGTGGCTTCGAAACAGAGAATTAGTTGATATTTTTTGTTTATTTCATTTTCTTTGAAGGGGTTGAAAATGAGGAAAAAGGTATCAGTTTTTCAAATATTCAAGTTGCCACTGAATAGGCTTTACAGCTTTAATTCTCCATCGCCTCCTGATGGTCTTTTTGACTTTGCATGAAGGCATCAACCGGTTTGCCTGACCCAGAGAGGTGCAATTTTACGGCTTCGGCCCTCCAATGTGCAGCCTCACAAAAAAAGAAAAAAAATATAAGGAAGGTCTAAAAGTCAGTGGATTTCTGACCATAGAATATATATTGTGTTTTGAAACAAGAATTATAGGTTTGCACCTGCCTTTGATGTTGTCTTGTAAGGTTTTTGACTCCATTTGAAGCAAGAAGAGGAAGGAGGCAAAGCACTCAAAACCCTAGATAAATTTTAACAAAAGAGGATATAGGGAAATATTTTCTTGTGCTACTTCTCTTTTTCAACTTTATAATCAGACTTCTCCATACCCATTTAGTTGGGAGATTAAATTATCTGAAATGGAAAAAGAAGTGTGGTTTTAATATCCGTCTTGTTGGCTTGGTATCATGGAGTAGTGCGTATGTGGAGTATTGGGGGTAAAAAGAAATTTATGATAGTTTAACGCTCTGTTTGTAATTTGAATTTTTGGTGAAAAAAAAAAATTTGAAGGAAAATTGAACAAAATGAAATAGTAATTTTGTTCTATTTTTTATCACGTTTTTTTTTTTCTTTACTTTTTTAACCGAAAAATTCAAATTCCAAACTAAGTATAAAGATATTGAATAGCATTTCCACTAGCTGAAGATTTGGATTTTGTGCTTGATGTATAGTTGGATTTTAGGGATTATTAATCCTTCTATTGAGTAGTTTTGGATATTTTGAAAGCATGGTATAGTAGAAACTTGAGGATGTAGAGGGATGTCTGTTTTGTTTTAGGTTTTGGAATGTGAAGAACTGTACAATATAGGGATTTTAGTTTTTTCGGTCTGTACGTAAGTGGATGGCACCTCCAATTCAGTGCCTTATTTTAATAGAATTTTACTTATCAGAAAGAATGGAAAAAAATTTACGGAGTAAGAGTATTCATGCCAGCAGCATCTAAGAATGAACGAATATTGCCATAGAACATTAAATAACGAGAGAACTTAGGCAAACTAATACGAAGCTTATCCTTTTGATGGGCGAAAATTTTATTTTATTTTTAATAAGTAAAAAGTACCTAAAAACATGCATGGAATGACAGAACATAGATCAAGTGGTTGAAGCAAAAAACATTATATACAATAAGCAAAATAAAACTTATTCTACAAGCGTGGTATTCGCTCCACCTTCCTGTCCTACTGTAAGAAGTTGGCACTTTTGTCAGTCTTAAGGGACATTTGGGACTGTGAGGGTTTTATGTAGAGAGGCATGTCTGAGCACAGTTGACCAATGGCAAAACAATCTCGTAATTTGTATTTTTTATATTTATTAGATTTATAGATTATGACTCCTCGAGGGAGTATGATGTTTCCTCTCAGCAGTTTAGAGATAGTTCAGAATGTTATTATAGGGGGGGGGGGGGGAGAGTCTGGTATTGACTTTATCACCCTTGGTGCTATTGAAAGGGACAACACTTAAGTGAGTCCTCCAAGGGAGTGGGCGAGACTTGGGGGTTGGCTGTGGCACGAGACTACAGTTCTCATGCTAGTCAAGGGATTACATGGGCGGTATTGTGTTCAGTAGGGCAGATGTTGGGCATTAACGTCGAGGATGGGGTTGTGATATTTGCATCTGCTATGCAGCATCTATGCTATGGTGGGACTTATACTCATGACTGATTGGGTCTCGGTGTGCACACTTGCATGCCATGTGCTTTGTGTGCACTTGCGCGTTGGGTTTAAACTTGTGCACACGGCCGCTTGGTTTGGCTAACATTGGTATTGCGAGACACTATGTTGTGGCCTTATCGGTTGCTATTCAGTTGTGTCTATCCTTGCGGGCAGCAATCTTAACGCAGAACGCTAAGAGTTTCATGATTGGAGGCGGCATGCCTAACGAGTGATGCTTGACTCACGCACATATCTAATTGCATATTACTAGCTTGCTTGTGTTTCTAGAGGGACTAGCGCTGAGCACATTATTTGTCATGTGTGTGCACATTTGAAAATGACGTTACTTTTGCCTATAGCTTGGATAAGCCGAAGGGTTTGAGCATTGGAGGATGGATCTTATAAGATGTGCATTACGGATAGATCCTGGACGAGGGCATAGTCATATGCTTTGGTGTTTGAGTTTGACGGGACTATTACTTGGCGCATAGTCACCTCACGAGTTTATTTTCGCTGCATATTGATAATAACAGGTTGCATTACTGTCACTGTATAGTACCCGGCTTGCCAACCCATGTCACCTATCCAAGTTTAGATCATCTAAAAGTGAGCTTATAAATAACAAAATTATAGAAGAAGAAGTCATGATAGATGATTAATTATGTCAAGCGACAACGATGTAGCAAAGAATATCAAAAAGCTGATTGATTTGAAGGTGTGAGTTATGAGAGTGACGCTTATGTCATAGCAAATTGGTGCAGTCAAATTGAATTGTGCTATGGCTGTGCTTGATTGTACTCTAAATGTGCAATCTACATGTCTTAATTAGTTCTCTGTTAGACTTAGAATAGAATTAATTGTGTAATTTTAGTTTTAATTTATATCTAACTTGTAAAGTTTGTATGTAAACAGGAATCCATACTTCAAAAGAACAAAATCAAACAAAAAGGGAACAACTGTTTGAACGGTTAAATGGGCATTCAAACGCCCGTTCAAACAGCAAAGAGGAACGTTCAAATAGTATGGAGACCCGTTCAAACGGTATGTCAAACGAGTTCACCATCAGAATCAGGTTTCATACCCGTTAGAGAGATTTAGAGAGCTAATTTATTGCCAAATGTGCATTAAAAAACCGTTCAAATGCCCGTTCGAACGATGGTTAGTGCGTTTGAACGGTTCGTAGATTTCTACAGTTTCCAAAGCCTATAAATACTTGGATTATACTCTAGTTTAGGGTCATTGATTTTTTTTTTTGAATTTTAGGTTTTAGTAGCAGATTTAGAGAGAGTTTTCTAGCTTTTCCTTTATGATTATTTTTCAATTCTAGTAATAGTCTTTCAATATACTTTCAATATATATTTGTGTATCTATCATGGTGATAAATAGCTAAATTTCATTTTGAGATCATTTGTGAAAATCAATTGAAAATCTTGGATGAACAATAGTGGTATTGGTTTTCAATATTTTTATCTTTTTCTTCTTAATTTTTTTGGGATTAAAACTCTAGATATTTATGAAAACTTAAAACTTAGATGTTTGACTATACTTAATAATATTTACGCAAACCTAAGTCACATAATTTGTTGGGAGTGGGTGGCGCACGTGCACCCAATCATCGAATTAGCGGATTCAACACAAATTTGCGACTTCCTCTTGTTTAGAGCGGGAATTCATGGATTTCTCAATTTTTTATGGGTGCAACACAGAGTTTATTGTAGGCTTGTCCTCATTTAATCAATATCTGACTGTATTTTATTGAATTATGGACCCAACCTCATTAATTCGCTAGCATAAATTAAAATTAAAAAAATAAATTCAAGGCAGTTTTAGACTTTTGGGCTCCTTGTTTTTGTCTGTTTGTATGCTTGTGCACCCTACAACATTAATTTTCTTGTACATCAACTTACAAACCCCATGGTGTGGTGACTATGGTAACTTTGGTTTAGATTGTGGTTTAGAATATTTCTTTTATATACTTTGAACCAAATATTTTTATATGCTAGCCCAAAAGGCAACCCGAGAGAGGGGGGGGGGGTGAATTGGGTTTTTTAAAAGTTAATAGCAATTTAGATTAATTAAAATTAATCTAATCAATGTAACAGTGAACAATTTATAAATAATGCAATGTAATCAAAAGAAGAATGGAGAACAGAGCAATAAAAAGCACATTGAGAATTACCGAGGTTCAACCACAATTCGTGGTCTACGTCCTCTCCCCAAGATCCCCTTGAAGTCTTCCTCTACTATGCAATCTCCAATTACAAAATGGATGCTGATTGACCAAGTGCTCAATTCACTTTTACACAAAAACTTCTTCCCAAGATCTTCCAATCAGTAAGTGGTTTTGTCCAAGCTCCACTCAAACTTACAAGAGTTTTTCTTCTACAAAAGAACTTTCAAATTCTCACTTACAGGTGTATAAAGGCATACAAACAAATTACAAACTCTCTATTACGAGTGGATAGAACAATAAAAGCTCACACAAAGAAGACAAGAGGAATGTTTAGATTTTTCAGTTTGATCAATCAGTGGTTATTGATTTTCTTGCATCTCTTCTATATAATTGCAGTTGGAAGCTTGTATATAAACCCTTGTATTGATTTCGTCCGTTGGAGGTTGTTGGGGCTCATTTAATGCAAGTTCAGTCCGTTATAACGTTAGAAAAACTAACCGTTATCTCCCAGGTGTCGACACTTGGTTCCATGTGTCGACATATCTGGTCTGCATTTTTCATATGTTGTCCACTGTCTCTATGTGTCGACACTTGATCATTCTGTCTTTAGATTCTTAGCTTCTGTCTTCATGTGTCGACTCTTCAATTTTATGTATCGACACATTGCTCAGAAATCTTGCTTCTGTCTTCTCATGATCAAGTTCAGCTTTATCACAACCATAAGATCTTCAAGGAGTCTTCTGTGTGGGGATTGATGATTAATTAAAGTCTTCAATACATCAAGATTGTTCTCTATTCAATTTGGATTGAATTCTTCATTTGATAATCATCTTTTCTTGATTTCAACACTGTCAGAGCTTCACTCTATCAATGCTGATGTCTTTTTCTTTGTTGTCGATCTTTCTCTTTCAATGTCGAGCTCTTTTTTTCATTGTCGAGCTATTTCTTTCATTTCTGAGCTATTGCTTTCATTTCTGAGCTCTTTCTTTCATTGAGATCACTTCAATGAGATTCTATAAGCTTGATGAAGTCTATCTTGAACACTTTCATTTCTTCTGAGTACATATCATCTTCATTGAATCTTTATATCCCAAATAAAATCTTCACTTAGATTCTTTGTAGATATTATGCAATTTTGATGAATTCTTTTCTCGAATATCTTCAATCTCTTCTTCAATCAAATCATCTTCAACTGATATTTGCACACTTTGATGAAGTCTTTATTTGGACACCTTCAATCTTTTCGAATTTAGTTCATCTTTATTGAGTTTATTCATACTTGATGAAATCTTAATTTGAACACCTTCAATCTCTTCGAAAGAAAATCATTTGTTTGAAGTTAGATTAGGTGTTATTACTTTGTTTTGGTATATTGCATGACTCTTGGAGTGCATTGCTTGATCCTAAACTGTTGTGCATCCATTTTGACATGTATTAGACTTTAAGTTGGACTTTAAGTCTAAATTACAAACTTTATTAATCTGCACACTAAATAAATGCATTAGCAAAATAACACAAGATTTAGTTATCATTAAAATTAACATGGGGATCAACCTTGAGTTGACATCATAAATGTTAGAAAGTTGTATTTATACAATATCACTATTGTTATAAATATTGAAATGAGATATATAAATTATATAATTGATGTGTAAAAATATAAAATTACTTAAAACATTATATAAATATACAAATATAATATTTTTCAAAATTATATATACACGCTCTAGGGATGCTTTAGTTTTCAATTCTTCTAACAAAAAAGGCTCTCGCGCTCCTTCGCCCACACCCGAACCCGTTTTATATGACTTAGGCACAAACCTTAGTTTGGTATATTTATTGCATAAGTTGCTGATATGCATATTTGATTCTAAATTTGATTTATTCTAGATTTGATTGTTAAAAAATAAAAAATTTTATCGCTAAATCTTCCAAATAAAAAACTCATGACGTAGTTAATGATTTGAGTTATCGAAAGCCTCCATTGGAATTTCGGGTGAAGCAATTGATTGAAACAATTGGTCTCGAGGCTTTTTTTATTTGATTTAAAACAGTTTTCATAGTTTAGTCTAGATTATAACAAACTCTTCAAAAGTAAAATTTTTTTAATTTTTTTTAGAAGTAGTTCAACTGCTATGTGCTTTTTGAGAGGAGTGATACACCATTTTCATCATCTTGTTAACTTTCCCCGAGGACTTGATCTCGAACTCACCGAGTTTATATTGCTTTGCCATCTAACGCTTGGGATCATCTGAGGATCTTTTGAAGACACCGATTGGTGCAAGTCAAATTTTGGCGCTATTACCTAGGAAATTTTGCATAAGTGACCACAAGAGGTGTGCCAAAGCATGAATCTCAGTCAATGCAAAACAAGTGAGTTACTTCACCATCATTTACAACAACAGAGGAATCATTGGCCAATACCTAACTGGTAACTTCGGTCCATCTCTTGTACATGCTAGAATTTAGGAATTTTGTGTTTTTTCTTTTTTAAGGGTCTAGGCATATTATAGTTAGGAGGTAGATTGCTAGAGGCGACTAGGCTTACGTGCTAAGTGCTTGTTGGTGGTTTTGCTTTGTATGTGGAGATTGCTAGTTTGACTGAGTTAAATTGAATCGGTGGTATATATTCTGTGGAGATTGGAGGGAAGGAAGGATTGTGAATTGTGTGTTGCAGAGGTGATGATAGTCTCTTATGTGTGCATTGCATATGTATTTCATCTTACATTAGGGATATTCACAACCGTCTTGTTAGAATTGATCCTTTGCGGAATCTTTCCCCCGATTACCTTACTCCATCACCCCTTTGAGCCACTCCAACCGATTTATCGTGTTTTCCCTTGGTAGTTGATCTAGAACCTATTCCCATGGCTAACATTAATGATGGGGTAGTCCCACCGGGTCTTAAACCCAATGACGATCTCAATAGGATAGACCCTGAGATAGCAAGTAACTTAGGGAATACAGCTGCACAGAATAATCGAACTATGTGAGATTATATGAATCCTGTAAGGCAAACACCAACATCATGCATAGTACTTCTCGCACACCAAGCCACAATAAATCTAAAGCCGAGAATGCTCCAAGCTTTGCCCACCTTTTACGGTATGGATTCTAAGAAGCCCTACATGTATATAAAAGACTTTAAGGATGCTTGCTCAAGTTTTCATAATAACTCTTGTCCTAGGGAAGTTTTACTTTTAAAACTTTTCTCATTCATTCTTAAAGACAAGGCCAAAACATGGTTCAACACATTGAGGCTTATGTCTATTCACTCTTGGCATGTACTGCAAGGGAAATTCTTGAGAAAGTCTTCCCCTAAAAATAGAATTAATGCGATTTGTTGCAACATCTCTCAATTTGCCCCCAAATAAGGTGAAACCTTCTTCCAATGTTGGGAGAGGTTTAAAGTACTTTTACACTCATGTCCGCATCATGGGTTTGCCGACTGGCATATTATTAACATGTTTTACTCTTCATTAACCCCTCAATTGAATATGTTTATGGAGTCTATGTGCGCAGGGACTTATCTGTAAGCATCCCATTTTTGCCCACTCGGTAATCCCCGTTCCGATCGGACCCATATTCAAATTGACACGGACACACCCAAGCCCAAACCAGTTTTCCAAACTCAATCTAGTTAATCAACTGCTTCACGGGTTTGCCGGGTTTAATAGAGGCAAAATGATCGAAATGCCTTTGGGGCATTGCTCGGTCCAATTCTAGTTGGCACGTCTTCTTAAAGATGGTAAGTCCATATTTCAACCTCAATTACAGTTCCAATTTCAAGTCTAGACCAGTGAAACTCAATCTGGCACGTCTTTCGAAAAAAATTAATCCCTTTTGTCCATCTAACATGGTACGTTTACCGAGAAAGCACAAAACCCCTTGGAACGATAAGTCCCTTTACACCCGTCAATCAGGATGGAACCCAAGTTCTTAAGATCGTAGAGCAGTTCACTTTTGGCGCCTTCTAGCCTGCCAACGTAAAATGTTTGCTATCCAGCATTTAGATCAAGAAAGTCCTTAAGGCCTTGAGGCGATAAGTCCATCCAGCAGTTTTTCAAGAACAAGCAATCTCCGAAATGAACGCACACTGTTAGAATGATAGAAACACTCACAAACCGTTAGAGTGACAGAAACACTCGCAAACAGGTTGACATCAGAAATGCCAACAAACCCCTATATCACGGGACCGAGTATGCCTCTTGGCCATAACTTGATTATCGGAGGACAGGATACCTTTGGAAACCAACTCATCACACACTGTCAGAGGGACGAAAACACTCAAAACCTAGGTCAACACTAATGCTTGCTAGCCCATTCTGGTGAAAAATGACCAAAATGCCTCGGCGGGCCTTATCGACACATTTTTTTAAGAAAGTACCTAAGACCTCAGAGCGGTAAGTGCACCCTTTAAAGATTGTCCCAAAGATAATCTAGCATGTTCTAGTGCCTTTCAGTTGCTTCTGTATTGATTCTGAGTGCATTCGGTCAAAATGACCATTTTGCCCCTAGGCATTCAATCGCCTTTTGGAACCACACCGGCTTTGGGAATCAAACCGGTTACCTCCCAAGGATGCTTCTACAGTATTCCCAACTTTTTGGTACCTTTCTTGAACCATTCCGAGTCTAATTCGGTAAACCCAGTGCAAAATAACCATTTTGTCCTTAGCGAATCAGTCACATTTTCCAATCACATTGGCTTTGGGTATCAAACTGGAAATCACTTGAAGCATTATTAATAGTGTTTTCAACCTTCAAGTCTTCTCATAGACCACTCTGAGTTGATCCCCGTATTCCCCAAATCAAAAGACCGTTTTGCCCTTATTGGGCCGATCACCATTTTCAATAATGCAAGCTCTAGTTATTAACCTGGTTACCTTCAAGCCACTCTTTTAGGGGGTTCTCGTCCATTCTTGACCAATTCTGGTTACTCGGAATCTTCCGGATTATTCTTGAACTTTTCAGAGTCACTCCTAGTGAAGCCAGACATAAAATTGCATGGTAGTTACTAGGACAGGTGCCCAAATCTTCTGCCTTACATCCCAAAATTCAAAGATCTATTTCTTGCCACTTTAACAACTTTCCTAATAGGCTGGCGCCACTACAACAGGTGCTAGAGCCAAATTTTGGCTGCTTATAAATACAAGCCACTCCCTGCGTATTTCAGATCCAAAAAATCACTCTAAAAACTTTGCCTCTCTGAAAACAGATTTCAAGTTGCCTCCAAAATCCTAATTCTCTCAAGACTCTCTCAAGTTCTAGCCTCCATACATTCTAAACACTAAAATCCTAGCCTCCAAGCTCTATTGAAGGCCAAGTCTAGCCACTTTAAAGCTCTTGAAGGTCTCTTAAGTTTAAGCAAGTCCTCCATTGAAGCATTCAACCTAATAAGAAGACAAGGTAGGGTTCTCTTTACTTTTATATAATCCCCCTTTCTTTCTTCTCTCTCTTAGTCCACTTAGGCAATTCTCTTTTTTAATCTCTATCTTCTATCTTCATTTTTTGCATGCTTGAAATAATGGATTTCCCTGTTCATGCTTAGGAAGGCTTTAAGGGAAGTCACTGTGTCGGGAATTTTTTTTGAGTTTAACCTAAGATGGTGTGGGTCCGGCCCCCTTGTTTATGTGGTAAAACCTAGCCTTACATGTTCATATCCCTTTTGCATTGTGGTTGTTGTGTTCAAACATTGCATTCAATATCATATTCAAAAGCTTCGTTTAAAACTTGCATCTAAAAAAGCTATTTTCAAACTTGTTTTCAAAACCACATTCCTAAGATAATTCTAGCCATTCCATGGTTAGGGTTGTTTTAGGAAAGTGTTATATTCAACGAGACCATTGTGGTCTATATTAAGGTTTCAAACCCCACTTGTTTTCAAAACCACAACCCTAAGATGATTCTAGTCATTCCATAATTAGGGTTGTTTTAGAAAAATGTTATATTCAATGAGACTATTGTAGTCCATATTAGGGTTTCAAACCCTACTTATTTTCAAAACCACAACCAAAAGATGATTCTATCCATTTCATAGTTAGGGTTATTTTAGGAAAATGTTATATTCAATGAGACCATTGTAGTCCATATTAGGGTTTCAAATCCTACTTATTTTCAAAACCACAACCAAAAGATGATTCTATCCATTCCATAGTTAGGGTTATTTTAGAAAAATATTATATTCAATGAGACCATTGTGGTCCATATTAGGGTTTCAAACCCTACTTGTTTTCAAAACCACAACCCTAAGATGATTCTAGCTATTCCATAGTTAAGGTTATTTTAGAAAAGTGTTGCATTCAATGAGACCATCAAAGTCCATATTAGGGTTTCAAACCCTAATTGTTTTTAAAATCACAACCCTAAAATAGTTCTAATCTTGTCATAATTAGAATCGTTTTAGGAAAGTGAGATATTTAAGAGACTCTCAAAAGTCTATATTCAAACCTTTCTCAAATAGTTTTTACAAATTTTCTTCCTAAAAATTCTTTTCAAAGATTTACTTTCCAAAAAGCATTTGTCTTGAAGTCCAACTCAAACCTGTAGAGTCCATATTTAGGAAATCCTAGGTTTCTCACATAAAATCATGGGCTTCTATTTGCATCAAATCATAGATTTTTAAAATCATTTTCTACAAAAAATCATAGATTTCCTAATGCAAAAGCCACATAAAATGATAGATTTCCAGAACTAAAGCTTTCCAATTTCAAGTTGAGTCAAATCTTTCCTAATTTCAATTTTTTCTAATGTCAATCTTTCCTAATTTCAAAACCTTTCCTTTTTAAAAATTTCCAAAAACAAAACTTTCCTTTTTCAATTGAAATCTAATCTTCCTAATTTAAATGCATTGCATAAACTCTAGGTCTAAGGATTGCTTAATTTTCAAGTTACCTCAAACCTAGGTCAAACCTTTGCAAACTCCATTTTCCAAATTCAATGATTCTTAAGTCGAATCATTTCAAATTCTATCTTTCTTAGATCAAACTGATTATACTGTAATAGTGTAATCAACGGCCTTTAACCTGCCATTTGTTAGCTTTAGAATAGGTTTATTTGCTTTATTTTAGTTAGATATTGTAACTAATTGCGAGTTGGTTGATTTATCAGATTTTGGAAGCTAAAGAGGCTGAATTAGAGCAAGAATGATCAAGGTAGGTTCAAAGTGATCAAATCGAAAATTAGAATTCGACGATGTCTCAGGAGATTAGCCATAACTTTTTACTCTAATATCCAATTGTGCTGATTTTTACATCATTAAAAAGAAGATGTCAAGATCTACAACTTTTCCTTTGCATATTGGCTTAATCGGCTTTTGAAGTGGTCAAAACTAAGTGACAAAAATCTGCAAAGTTGCTGACCGTTCTAACGGTCCATTTGAGAGGTCCAACGGTTGCCAAACAAAAGGGAACTATTCCAACGGTCCAATTGACCGTTCCAACGATTAGAGAGTGTGCATTCGAGAATTAGCCTACCGTTCCAACTCTTTAGCTTGCTGTTCCAACAACAGAGGAAAAAATGGCCACCGTTCCAATGGTGGTTTGATCGTTCCAAAGGCTTGGGCGCGCGAAGCCTAGTTTGCGTAGGACTTTTTTTGCTTATTTAAAGAAGAACGACCCCAACTTAGGGGGACTTCATTTTTTATCATATTTTTAGAGTTTTAGGAGTAGAATTAGGGTTAGAACAACTAGGTTTTCATACACTTGTAATTAGATTCAATTGATTTCAATTCAATTCAAGTTTTTGTGATTCAAAGTTCAAAATTTCAAGTTCTTCATATTCAAATTTAAAGATTCTTCAAGTTCTTCGTATTTATTCAAGATTTCCAACTTTCGTCAATGTTTTCAAGTAGTTAAGCATCTCTTAGAACATGAGAGCAAAGATTGAAGGGTTTTTAAGGGTTTTGATCCCAGTAAACATGAATTTTGAGCCATTCATTTTTAATGCATCCTTTCGAGATGTTCATGTTTAATCCTTCTTCTCAATTCTTCTTGTGTTCTTGAGATCTAACTTTTGAAATCAAGTCTTTTTGATCAAATTCTTGAGTCGGTATACACAAGTTAAGTCTTGGGATATCGGTTGCTTGAATTCTTGATAAAAACTCTTTGAAAACAAAATTGATTATGAATTCTCGTGAACTTAAGAAGAATTCTAAACTATTTTCACCGTGAAATCCTCCGGTTCATCAACACTTTCGTAGTTGATGAATTGAGTTATAAAACCGAGATCAATAGCACAAATTCCCAACAATCAAAGCAATCCTTGCCTAGACCCTTTTTGTATTTATTTAAAATCAAGTTTTCTAGTTTAGTTAGTTAATCAAATCTTTTCTCAAACCCAAATCAGATTTTGTTTTCTTTTCATTGAGTGTGCTTTTCCATGAGATCTCGAATTATGTGAGTTCTTATAACTTTTCAAAATAGTTCCGTGTGAGTTTGACCTCGTACTTATGAAGAAATTTTTTACTACATTACGGCAGTATACTTGCGCTGGTATACTTGCGGTTTACATCGCACGTTTTTGGAGCGATCAAGTTGATGGCGCCGTTGCCGGAGAACTAAGGCAAAAGGCCTAAGAGTTCGGGCAATTCAAGACAAGCGGAATTCGTATTCAACAATTACACTGGAGTCACCAACCGCTTATGTTTGGTAACTTCGTTCCACTCTTAGTTTAGGATCCATCTTTGTGAGCATCTTAGATTTTATTTACCTTTTTGATTTTTATTTATTTATTTATTATTATTATTTTTTGATAGGATTGTGCGTTTGTTTTTTCTTTCTTTTTCTTTCTAGTTGGTTAGGTTTCTAGAGGCGGATAGGTTTTGGTGCTGCTTGCTTATTAGTAGTACTATTTTTGCAATAGGAGACTGGAAGTATCGGTTGGATTGTGATTTGAATTGGTGGTTTTATTTCGTGGAGATTGGACGTTCGAAAGGATTATGATTTGTATGTTGCGACTTAACTGTCGTGCCTCGATTTTTTGCACCGAGAAAACACACAAGCGAGAAAAACACTGTATTCTCTCGTTAGAACTCATCCTTCTAGAATGACAAATGCGACTAGGTTTAAATTAAAAATTGATTTGAATAAGGGCTTTTGGAAAAAGTTTGGAGTCGTCGCCTAACTTAGTTAAGGTGAGTTAAGTCATTGAAAACTAAGTATAATCCAAAGATTAAACTTAGAGTTTTGGAAAAAGGTTTTGAAAATTTTCTTAAGAGAGTTTTTAAGAAAATAGGTTGTTTGGCAACCTTTGGAAAGATTTAAGCTCCTTTTGAAAATAACTCCGTTTTGGTCTTTGAAAACAATGATTCTAGGTTCGGAAGTTGGTTACGTATAGTGAAGATATCCTAAGATCATCACCCTATCCCACCCTTGTGGTACCTACATATTTATTTACCCTAGGTTCACTCATTTGGAATATTTGATTATCCAATGTCCAATACTATCCACTTTGAGAAGAATTTTAGAAAAAAGTTTGATATGATGCATGACATGTAAGTGCAAGAAAAGAATTTGATTTTGAAAATAGATTTGAAAAGAGGATTTAAAACTTGAAAAAGGTAGTGGAAATTAAAAACTTGAAAAATCTTATGGAATTTGAAACTTGAAAAAGATTGTGACCACACCCATAAGGGTTGCCTACGTATTCCTTTGCTGGGAATCAGATCAGTCGTAGTTCGGACTCGGAGTTTGTGATTACACCCTAAAAGTGTAATCATAAGCTCTTAATTTGCACATTATTGGACTTAGATTGTAGTTAATTATTTTATTTTAGTTAGATATTTGTTTAATTATATTTTGTGTGTGTTTTGTAGGTTATAGGAGTTAATAAAGGCAAATAGACGCAAAGAATGATCAAAGCGGGTACAAAATGAGCAAACCGGTGATGAGAAGTCTAATCCGTCTCCGTATTTTGGCCATAACTTTTCACTCCGATGTCTGATTAAGCTGATTTTTGCTGCATTGGAAAGAAGACTTCAAGAGCTACAACTTGTCGTCTAATATGTATCGGCTAAATCGGCCTCTAAAGTAGTCAAAATCGAGCTGGAAGGTTGCTAGGCCGAATCTGTGAATAGTGCCTGTCCGAACGGTGCGTCCGAATGGTTATTGTTCATCGGACGGTCACTGTTCACCAGTTCGAACGGTGCGTTCGGACGCACTTCAAACGGCCGTCAGACGCACCGTCCGAACGGTATTCAGACGGTTACTGTTCATCCAGATTGTATTTTTTTGCGTCCGAAGCAGCGTTTTTAGGGTTTTTTTGTAAAGTTTTTTAGTAGTTAGGTTTTTTTTTAGCAAGGGGGTGGCGGGAAAAGCTCTCCAAGGTTAGTTTTTTCCATTTTTCTTCATTTTTAGCTTAGATTTAGTTTTGTAATTGTAGTATAGTGTAGAAATTTGTAATTTTCCTTATTGTATTGTATTTTCTTTCACTTTCTTGCATTTTTTTTTATCATTTTTCTTATAACCAAACAGTCTTATTATTGTAGTTAATTTTAGATTTAAATCTCTTTATGCTTCTCTTTTCTTTTTTACACGCTTTTATGATGTATTCAAGTAGCTAATAATTTAAATTGGGTTTAAATGTGAAAATCACCCAAATAATTCAAGGAATTCAATGGAGGTGTCTCATGAATTAATTGCCATATTTTTCTAGAATTCGAATTTCTAGTAATTAGATGTGAAATTTTAGAAAACTTGAATTATTGACTAAGTTTGGGGATTTTGATCACCCAAATCGATGGTATTAATTTAGGACCTTTGACTAGACAAAAACTCCACAATTTCTAGAAATTCATTCCCAACAATTGATTGAAGATGCCTTAGAAAACTTACGTTGTTGACTATGTTTGGCTAATCAATGCATAAACCACAAATTTGGTATTGACTAAGTTGAATCGATGGTGTTAACCTTTGATTCCCTATTGAACATGTATCTTATTTCAATTGCTTGAGAATAATCGGTTTTCAAAGCTAAATTCTCCGAATCAAACACACTTAAATGTTGTGTTTGATTTGAGTTATAAACTCCGTTGGAAACCTTGGATGAAATTGAATGATTGGATCATTTGAGCCCAATTCCCCTTTAATTGCTTTAATTCTATTTTCATTTTGCTTTACTTTAATTGTCTAGTGTTAATTGTTTTTATTTTCATTGCAATAGGTTAGCAATTCAAAACCATTATCAAAACCCAAAATATTTTCGGTTATTTTATTTTTCATTTTATTTTAGACCCAATTTTTCTTTTTATTACAATTCAATCCTAGGTTAGGTTGGTGGGAGTGGAGTGCTAGAGCCTATATTTGGTTAGGTCCCTTGGGAGAGAATGATACCAGATTTTTCGGTTTATTCTTCATCGGGACCCCGGTACTCTTGTGGGTGCTAACTCTATTTGTAGGAATACTGCATTTGGGGGCGAGTCAGTTCGATTGAAAATAAACACTTTGAGATTTTTGAAAAGTTTAACTTGAAAAGGTTTGATTTGAAAAGTGTTTGATTTGAACTTTGAATAGAAGATTGAAAATTGAACTTTGATTTGAAATCGAACTAGGATTTAGAATTGAACTTGGAAATGACTTTGATTTGAAATTGAACTTGATGATTTGAAATTGATTTTGATTTGAAAAGATTGAACTTTGAAGGAGAACTTGGACTTGATTTTGAAAGATTAAATTGAGTTTTGAAAACATCTTGACTTAAATTGAAGTTTGAAAACCATCTTGGTATAGAAAAGAGTTTTAGAAAAAAGTTGAAGCTTCCTATCTTTAGGGTTAGGGTTGAATTAGGGTTTGGCCTCCTAGGGTTTAGGTAACATAGAGTTGAAGCATGCAATTGAAATAAGAAGGTTTGACTTAGACTTGAAAAGTTTGATTTTAGAAAAGTTTCGAATTAGGAAGATTTCAGATTAGGAAAGTTAGATTTAAGAAAGATTTGGAAAAGATTTGATTTGATTTTAGAAACACTTGACTTGAAAAGACTCACAAAGATTTGACTTGATTATTTGATTTGAAAGTATTTAGAAAGTTAGGGTTTAGAAAAAATTGAATTTTAGAAAGTTTTGAATTAGGAAAGTTTCAAAATGAGAAAGTTTCATTTTAGGAAAGTGTCAAATTAAGAAAGTTTTGTTTTAGAAAAGAGTTGATTTTGGAAAGATTTTAAATTTGGAAAGATTCACTTAAAAAAGGTCTTGATTTAAGAAAGGTTTGAACTTAGAAAGATTTGAAATTTGAAAATAAGATTTGGAAGCTTGAAATTAGGAAAGTTTTTCAATTTGAAAAGATTTGATAAGTTGAATTTAGAAAGTTGAGATTAGGAAGTCTTGGAAGTTTGGATTTAAGAAAGATTTGAAAGCTTGAAATTTGAAAAGATTTGATAAGTTGAATTTAGAAAGTAAAGATTTGGAAATGTTTGAAATTAGCAAAAATTTGAATTAGGAAAGATTTGATTCCTATTTCCTAAAGTAGAAAATTGAATTTTATTTTAAAAAATAGATGATTTGGTTTTACTTCCAAAATTAAAAGATTTGATTTGACATGGAATTGAAAAGGTTGAGTTTTGAAAATTTTAAATTTGGAAATCTATGATTTGGTATGAAAAGTGGTTTTGAAAATCTATGATTTGATGTAGAAAATAATTTTGAAAACCTATGATTTAAGGCAAAATAGGAAGTCATGATTTTAAGAAAGGAACTAGGGCTTCCAGATTATGGATTCTAGGGCTTGACTTAGACTCCAAGAGAAAGAGTTTTTGGAAAGTAGATCTTTGAAAAGAGTTTTTAGGAAATAGATTTTGGAAAGAGTTTTTAAGAAGTAGATTTGCAAAACAATTTGGAAAGAAGTTTGAATATGGACTTTTGAATTTTTTTTGAATATCTACTTTCCTAAAACTATTTTAATGATGAAAAAATTAGAACCATTATAGGTTTGTGATTTTGAAAACAACTAGAATTTGAAATATAGACCATAATGATCACATTGAACATCACATCTTCCTAAAACAATCCTAACCATAGAATAGCTAGGATCATCTTAAGATTGTGGTATTGATAAAAACAATTTAAGGTTTACACCCAAAATTTGGACTGATAGTCATATTAAATGTTACACTTTTCTAAAACAACCCTAACCATGGAATGACTAGAATAATCCTAGGAGTGTGATTTTGAAAACAAGTTTGAACGAAAGAGGTTTTGAAAGAGAGTTTTTATGCAAGTTTTAAAAAAAAACTTCGATGCATGTTTAAAAACAATTTTGAATGCAACTTTGAATAGATGTATGAATATGACATGCACAATGCAATAAGGTCGTGAACATACAAGGTTAGACTTCACTACATAATCAAGGGGGCCGAATCCACACCATCAAAGGTTGAACTAGAAGAAAGCCCCCAACACAGTGACCTTCAATAGTCTTTCCTAGGCATGAACTGAGAAGTCCCTTGTTTCAAGCATATAAAAAGAGGAGGTAGAAAAAGGGGATTAAAATAGAAGAAAACTCAAGTGGGTTAGGAAGGAGAAGAGAGATGGGGGATTACATAAAAATAAATAGAAAACCAACCTTGTATTCTTGTTGCTTTGATTGCTTGATTTGCTTTACTTTACCTGAATATTGAGAGCTTTGAAGTTACAACACTTGAGTTTCAATGGATATTTGGAGGCTTGTGTTTGAGTGTATAAGGTGTATAGAGACTAGGGTTTGAGTGTATAGAGGCTAGGAGTTAAAGAGGCTTGAGAGAATCAGGGTTTGGAGAGAGTTCGAGTTCTATTTTCAGAGAGATAGAGTTTGTGGATTGAATTTGAAGACCTTTTTTTTACTCAGGGGAGGGTCTGTATTTATAGGCAATCAAAACAGCTTTGGCGCCTGTTGTAGTGGCGCTAAGGTAAAAATTCGACTGGTGCCACTAGGAGTGGGGCCAGGCCATTTATTAGCTTGGCACACTACTAGTGATGCTAGCCACTTAGGAAAGTTTTTAGGGTGGCAAGAAATGTATTTTTTGACCCTTGGGACACAAGGCAAAAATTCGACTCGCGCTACTAGGAGTGGTGCCAGGCCATTTATTAGTTTGGCGCACTACTAGTGGCGCCAGCCACTTAGGAAAGTTTTTAGGGTGGCAAGAAACATATCTTTCGACCCTTGGGACACAAGGAAAAAGATTTGGGTGCCTCACTTAGACTACCAAGCAATTTTTGGCTTGGCTCCACTAGGAGTGACTCTGAAAAGTCTAGAAATTATTCAGAAAGTTTCGAGTAACCAGACTCAGCCGGGAATGAACAGGAACCCTTGAGAGAGTGTCCTAGAGGTAATTTGGCTTAAGAAACAATACTAGAATAGTTGAAAAGGTTGACTGGCCCGCCAAAGGCAAAACGGTCATTTGAACTAAGAAAACACTGAAATAGATCATGAGTGACCCGTGAGAAGGCTAAAGGATTGGAAGCACTATTAAGAGTGTTCCAAGAAATTTTCGGTTTGATACCCAAAGTCGGTGTGGTTGGAAAAGGTGACCGGCCTACTAGGGGTAAATCGGTCATTTTGCATCGAGCTTGCTGGAATAGACTTAGAGTGATCTGAAAAGGTGTTGGAAGGTTGAGAATACTATTTGAAGCATCCTTAGAAGGTTACCAGTTTGATACCTAAAGCTGGTGTGGTTTCCAAAGGCAATTAGATGTCTAGGGACAAAATGGTCGTTTGCCTTAAAGTGGGCCTAACGGGCCCAGGAAGTGACCGGTGGACTGGATTGGAATTTAGGATATGGGTGTGAGTTTGAATGTGCTAGTGGTGTTCGAAAATGAGCCTAGTCAGGCCTGAGATCGCTGAGTGAGCAAAAATGTGGTGCTTACATCTGCCCCTCTTTTTCTATCTTTAGTTGTGAAAGACTGAAAATGATAAAGTAAGAGTTCCATGCTGGCCGCAAGGCGATCGGAGGGATTTTGAAGAGTTGGAATCTAGAGAATAGTTACCTCTAGCCGATGGTCGATGTTTGGTGTTCTGTTTGGCAGAATTATACTCCTCTAAAAAAATTGATTCTTCTTGAATCGACGCTCTGTTTGGTAGAATGATACTCTTCTAGGAAAATTGATACTCCATCTGGCGGGAGGATACTCCTCTGGGGAAATTGATGCTCTGTTGTCACGCCCCGATTTTTCGTGCCCGGAAAAGACAAGTGAGAAATACACAGTGCTCTTTTGTTAGAACTCATCATCTTAGAAAGATGAGTGTGATTAGGTTTGAATTGAAAATTTGATTTGATTAAGGCTTTAGAAAAAAAAATTTGGACTCGCCGCTAATTTGATTAAGGTGAGTTAGGTCACCTAAAATTAAGCACAATTCAATATTACACTTAGGGTTTTTTAAAATGATTTTGAAAAACAACCTCAAGAGATTAAGAAAATAAGTTGTTTGGCAACCTGTGAAAATATTTAAGCCCTTTTTTGAAAATAACTCTATTTGGTCTTTGAAAACAGTAATTTAGGTTCGGAGGTTGGTTACGTGTAGGGAAAACACACTAAGCCATCACCCTACCCCACCCTTGAGGTACCAACATGTCTATCCACCCTAGGTTCACTCATTAGAGTCTTTAATTAATAAATGTCCAAAACTATCCACTTGATTTGAAAAGAAAAAGAAGTTGACATGGTGCATGATAATGCAAGTGCGAGAATTTGATTTGATTTTAAAAGTAGGTTTGAAAAGAACTTGATTTGATTTAAAATGGATTTGAAAAGATAGATTTGATTTTGCAAGAAAGTTTTAGAAATTGGAAATAGAGATTTGAAGATAGATTTTTGGAATTGAAAGTTTGAAATCAATCATGGAATTGGAAATTTGAAAATAGTTATGGAATTGAAAACTTGAAAAAGGTTGTGAAAATTGAAGCTTGAAAAAGGTTGTGACCACATCTATGAGGGTTGCTTACGTATCCCTTTTTGGGAATTAGGTCAGTCGTAGTTCGGACAAGAGTCCTTTAGAAAATTTGATTTGAAAAGAGTTTGATTTGAAAAAGGGTTTGATTCGAAATTTGAATAGGAGATTTGAAATTGAACTTGGAATTAACTTTGATTTAAAATTAAACTTGGGGATTTAAAATTAATTTTGATTTGGAAAGATAGAACTTGGAATTGATTTGAAAAGATTAAGATTTGAAAACATTTTGACTTGAATTGAAGTTTGAAAAACCATATCGGTTTAGAAAAGAATTTTTGGAGAAGAGTTGAAAGCTTCCTAACTTTAGGGTTAGGGTCGAACTAGGGTCTAGCCATTCTAGGACTTAGAGTAACCTAGGGTTGAAGCATGCAATTGAATTGAATTTTATTTGAACTCGATTTGGAAAAGTTTGGTTTTGAAAAACCTAGACTTAGAAAAGATAGGATTTAGGAAAGACTTGAGATTTAAGAAAGATTTGATTGGAAAGTTTGATTTAGAAAACATAGAGAGTTGGAGTCTAGGAAAGATTGAATTTAGAAAATCTTGAAATTAGAAAAGTTTCAAAATAGAAAAGGTTTTGAAATTGGAAAGTAAATATGAAAGGTTTTGAACTTAAGAAAGTTTCGAATTTGGAAAGTTTCCTTTTAGGAAGGATTTGATTTCTATTTCTTAAAATAAAAGATTGGATTTTATTTCTAAAAAGAGATGATTTGATTTTGTTTCCAAAGACAGAAGATTTGATTTAGTTTCCAAAAACGAAAGATTTGATTTTACATAGAATTGGAAAGGAGGAATTTTGGAAAACTTAGGTTTGGAAAGCCATAGTTTTGGTATAGAAAAAGTGATTTTGAAAATCTAAGATTTGACTTAAAAAATAAAGATTTGAAAATCTATGTTTTGTGGAAAGACTGGAAATCATGTTTTAGGAGAGAGAATTAGGGTTTCCTAACCATGGCTCTAGGATTTGACTTGAACTCCAAGAAAAAGAGATTTTCGAAAAATAGTTCTTTTTGAAAAGAGAGACTTTTAGGAAAGTAAGTTTGAAAAGAGATTTTTGAGAGGATTCAAAAAGAGGTTTTGGAAAGTAAGTTTGAAAGGCAATTTAGAAAGGGATTTGAATGTGAACTTTTGCAAGCCTCTAAAAATATCTCATTTTTCTAAAATGATTCTAACCATAAGAAGATTAGAAGCATTCTAGGATTGTGATTTTGAAAATAAAAAGGATTTGAAAATATGGACCATGAAAGTTACTTTAAATGTAACACTTTCCTAAAGCAACTTCAACCATACAAAGGCTAGAATCACCTTAGGATTGTGATTTTGAAAATAAGTTTGGAAAAAGAAGATTTAATACAAGTTTTGAAAATGATTTTCGATGTAAGTTTTGAAAACAAGTTTTGGGGAGATACCTGATCATGATATGCACAATGTAAGTTGGGATCGTGAACATACAAGTTTAAAGGTTTCACCACATAATCAAAGGGGCTGAACCCACGTGGTCTTCGGTTAGACTAAGAGAGAGCCGCCGACACAGTGACTTTCAATAGCCTAATCCTACACATGAACCGAGGAGTCTCTTGTTTCAAGCATGCAAGAAAGGAGGGTAGAAAATGGGAATTAAATAGAAGAAAACCCAAGTGGGTTAGGAAAGAGAAGAGAGGAGGGGGGGGGGGGGGAGGGGGGAAGAATTGCGTAAACGTAAATAGGAAGCCTACCTTGTGTCTTCTTTGTTTTGCTTGCTTTATTTACTTTGTTTTACTTCAGTCTTCGAGAGCTTGCTTTGGCCTTTAGGAGCTTTTGAGTTGCAGCACTTCAAGTCTTCAATGAAGGCTTCAGAGGTCCATATGTGAGTGTATAAGAGTGTATATGAACTAGGGTTAAGTGTATAGGGGCTAGGGTTTTGTATATGGAGGCTAAGGTTTGGAGAACCTAAAGAAAACTAGGGTTAGGAAAGGCTTCGAGCTCTATAATTCGAAAAACAGAATTTTTGGACTGAGTTTGCGAATCCTTTTCACGGTGGAGGAGGCTCTGTATTTATAGATAGAAGACTGAACTGGCGCCTGCTGCAATGGCGCCAGGCCAAAAATCCCATTGGCGCCACTAAGAGTGGCGACAGGCCATTTTTTGGCAGTGGCTCCAGCTATTTAGAAAATGCTTAAGGTCGGCAAGTAACGTATCTTTAGAAGATTTGAGCGCCTGTATTAGTGACTACCATGCAATTTTTAGCCTAGCTTCACTAGGAGTGACTCCGAAAAGTTTGGGAAAGATTTAAAGGGTCGGGAATGGCTCGAAGGGCTGGAAAGGGACATGAACCCTTAGAATAGTGTCTCGAGGGTAGTAAACTTGAAAAATAATGTCAGGATATGTTAGAAGGGTTGACTGGACAAAACGGTTAATCGGGCCGAAAAGCTGCCAGGATGGACTTGGAATGTCCCGGAAGAAGGCTTGAGGCTTAAAAACATTAGCTAGAATGTTCCAGGAGGTTGTCGATTTGATACCCAGAGCTAGCATGGTTGGAAAAGGCAACCGACCCACCAGGGGTAAAACGGTCATTTTGCATCAGGCTTGCCGGAATTGATTCGGAATGATCCGAAAATGTGTTGGAAGGCCGGGGATACTATCAAAAGCATCCCCGGGAAGTCATCAGTTTGATACCCAGATCCTGTGTGGTTCCTTGAGCGCTCAGCTATTTAGGAGGAAAATGGTCATTTTAACCGGAGGGTCTTGGAATTGGCCCGAAACTGACTTGAAGGCACCTAATCTTACCGGATTGTCTTTATGACAATCTTGGAAGGGTGGACTTACCGCTTTGAGGACTTAGGTACTTTCTTGAGAAAGCGTGCCAAAAAGCCCTAAGGGCAGTTTGGTCATTTTTCACCAAAGTGGGCTAGCAGGCACTGGTGTTGACTTGGGTTTTGAGTATTTCCATCATTCTGACGGTCTGTGATGAGTTGGTTTCCAAAGGTATCTCGTCTTTTGGTAAACATGTCACGGCCAAGAGGCGAGCTCGATCTCGTGACATAGGGGTTTATTGGGAATTTCCTATGTTGACCTGTTTGCGAGTGTTTCCGCCACTCTGACCGTTGCGAAGTTTGCAAGTATTTTTCTTACTCTAACGGGTTGCGATTATTCTAGAGACTGCCTGATCTCGGGAAGCTGCTGGGTGGACTTATCGCCTGAGGAATCAACTTTCTCGAAAGGCGTGTCAAAACAGACATATTTTATTGGCGGGCTAGCAGGCACCAAAGGTGGACTGTTCTACCATCTAGGGGACTTGGGGTCTCAACTTGGTTGATGGGTTTGAAGGAACTTACTGTTTCAAAGAATTTTCTTAGAAAACGTGCTGAGCTGGAGGGTCTTATCGTCTGAGGGATAAACTTTTTCGAAAGACGTGTTGGATTTGATTTGAACTGAAATTGGATTGGATCTTTTAATTGAGATTGAAACGGGGACTTACTGTCTTCGAGAAGATGTGTCCACTGGAATTGGACCGGACAATACCCCAAGGGCGTTTTGATTATCTCGCCTTTACTTGGGCCCAATAGGCCCGCGAAGTGATTGATTAACTGTATTATGTTTGGAAAGCTAGTTTGAACTGGAATATGGCTATGTTGACTTGAACTCAAGTCTAGACGGACTAGAGGCTGCCGAGCGGGTAAAAATGGGATGCTAACAGTTGCCCCTCTTTTTATTTCTTCACTTGTTAAAGACAGAAAACGATAGAGTAAGAGTCTTATGT
Source organism: Euryodendron excelsum (assembly GCA_033060915.1). Taxonomy (NCBI): domain Eukaryota; kingdom Viridiplantae; phylum Streptophyta; class Magnoliopsida; order Ericales; family Pentaphylacaceae; genus Euryodendron; species Euryodendron excelsum. The sequence goes on from CM065386.1 coordinate 29,070,545, forward strand.
TGACCGTGAAGCGGTCGGAGGGACAGACTTTGAAGATTTTTTGAAAACTGGATTTTGAAAATGGATATTTGGCCCAAAGGGTGTTCGAAATCGAGTTTTGGCGAAAAAAAGGTAAAACTGCCTGGAATTGGAAACTGGCACCACTAGCAGTGTCGCCCTTGTTAAATTTGCCTTGGCGCCAGGCTTAGAATCAAAACCAGCAAACTACTGGTTTGATGCTCTGCGGAAGTTGAATGGTTTTTCAAAAATTTGAGAGCTCTTGCGAGGAAATTGACTTGGACATTGAAGGAGTGTTTCCTAGGGACCACTAAGGGTTGCCAGAAGTAGTCACATCGCCGAAAAAGTCGTTGGAAGAGAAGATTTCGCCGAAGAACTCCAAGAGGTGAGTTTTTGATTTTATGTTGATTTTGTTGTATAGCATTCCGTTTGAGTTATGTGAACAGTGAAAATTAATATTTTGATATGTTTTGAACACTTTGGTGAAGTTATTTTTGCATTTTACTGCTTGTTTGATTTAGTTTGAGCAATTTTGCATGATTATGTAAAGGAGGTTTTTGCAGGAATAGGGGATTTGTCCCTACAGCTTTGGGTATTGAGTTTTCTGGCTAGATTTTTATCCTATGTGCCTTAGAAAAATGTGTTTAACAACTGTATGAAGTTTCATGATTTTTTGAAAACTCAGTGAATTTTTAATTTTCCAAAAAATAAAAAAATACTTAAAAAATAGAGAAAATTTAAGAAATTGATGAATTTATTAGAGTTTAATATTTAGAAAAATATAAGAGCGTTGTAGAAAATATTTGAAATGATCTTGAAAAATTTTGTGGCAACTTTGGAACCCATGGGTTTTTGAAAAATAAAACAAGTCTTTTGAGAATTTGAAAATCTGAAAAATTTGCACGGGTGTTGGTGCTATATGATTGTGATGCTGTGAAGTGCATGGTTTATTTTTCTTGCTAGTGTAGTGGGCGTTGTAGGGAGCATTTTTAGGTGGAACTCTGTCGAAATTTTTTTGAAATTCTAAAAAGAGTTGGAAAAGTTTTTGAAATATAATATTTTTGAAGGAAAAAGATATAAAACCATTGAGGCGGGGTCTTTTTGGCAGAGAAGGCTCCAAGAAACTTGGGGAAAAAATTTTGGAAATAAAGAAAGAGTTAGAAATTTTGAAAAGAAATCTTTTTTAAGGAAAAAAAGGTAAAACCTTTGGAATGTGAGGTCTTTTTGGCAGAGAAGGCCCTGAGAAATTTGGAGAGTCTTTTAGAAACTTCTTGGAACGAACATTTAAGATAATTTTCAAAAAGAGACTTTGGAGGAAAAGCTTTTGGAAATAGATTTTGGACTTAGAAAAATATTTTGAAATTGACGCAAACTTTGACTGAAGGAGTTTTATAGAAAACTTTGGAATGTGATAGACATTTTTGAAAAGGAATTTTTGGTAGGAACCTTGAAAATTTTGCTTTTCTAGAAATTTTTTTAAAAAATCTGAAAAGTTGACTGGAATGAAAATCTTTTTTAAAACAAAGTTAGGAAGAAGCTTTGAGATAGATTTTAATTGAAGATTTTTTAGATTTATATTGAAATGAACTTTTGATTTTGAATTTGAAACTATCTTGATTTGTATGGAAAATTCGCTTTGACTTGAATTTGACTTTTTTGGAGACAAAATGTGTAGAAAATTTGTTTTGACTTTAAACTTGAATTTTTGAAAGACAAAATGTGTAGAAAATTTATTTTGACTTGCAACTTTACTTTTTGAGAAAAAGAGTTCTAGAAAATCTTGAAGTTTGTTTGGAATAGAAATCTCTTGAAGAAAAGCTTCGAAATAGATTGGAAATTTAATTTCAAAAAGAACTTTAGGACTTGATTTTCAAATTAGTTTTTGGAAAGAAATACTAAGAACATTAGGAATTGATTTTTAAAGATAAACTTTTAAAGGAAAATGTTACGAAACCATTTTGAGAGTTGATTTTTTGGAAATAAAATTTTTGAAGGAAAAAGCTTAAGAAACCCTTTGAGTTGATTCGAGTAAACTTTATTGAGATTTGTGTCATTCACTTTATTTATTTATTTTTTAAATAAAATCTTTTGGAAGGAAAAAGAAATAAAATCTTTGAGTGTAGTGCCTTTTTGACTGAGAAGACCCCGAAAAAACTCAAAGAGACTTTTAAAAATTTCTTGAAAAACTTAGGAAAATTTCAGAAATAGAATTTTAAATAAAACTTTTTGAAGAAAAAATTTGGAGAATTTTTTTTTTTTGAAATAAGGAAAGGGTTAGAAAATTTTTGAAATAGAATAATTTTAAAGGAAAAAGATAAAACCTTTGAAAGTGGGGTCTTTTTGGCAGAGAAAATCCCAAAAAAGCGGGTGGTCTTTTAGAAAACTTTTGGAAAGAGATCTCGGAAAGATTTTGAAAACAAAGTTTTAGATAAAAGTTTGGAGGAAAACTTTTGGAAGTCTTTTGAAAATAGATTTTTGGATTTTAGAAGATTTAAAATTGATGAGGACCTTGGATGGAAGAGTTGAAACTTTGGAGTTTGATAGAGATTTTGGAGAGAAAGAGTTTTTGATTGAAACCTTGGCATTTTAAGACATTTTCAGGGAAAGAGTTTTGAAAATTTTGAAAGCTTGATCGGAATGAAAATCTTTTTGAAAAATAGGATTAGAAAAGCTTTGAGATGGATTGGAAAAGTTGAGGTTTGATTTTGCAAAGGACTTTAGAAAGGAATTGGATTTTGAAAAATGATTTTAAGGATGAACTTTTGGAGGAGGGAGTTAGAAAGTCCTCTTTTTCTTTTTTTTTTTTTTTGAAGCTGATTTTGAAAAAGAACTTTTAGTGGAAAGAGTTTTTGAAAACTTTTGGAAAAAAAAATGTTAAGAAATCTTTGGGAAACTGATTTTGAAACGGAACTTTAGAATACAGAGTTTAAGAAACTTTTTGAGAGTTGATTTTGAAAGAGAATTTTTGGATGGAGAAGTTTAAGAAATCTTTGAGTTGGTCGGAGTATGATCTATTAACAGTTGTGTCATTCATTTTCATTTATACTTCATTTCCTTGTTATCATTATTATTATTATTATTATTATTATTATTATTATTTTTCCTGCTTTTATTTATTATCTTTTGAACTGCATATACCGTATATTAACACCTCTTACCTTAACTTACCTTTCAGGATGTCAGACGCAGGCGATGACAATTTTGAGAGGAGGCGCCGGTCCGGGAAGGCAGTCCCGACTAATTCTGTCGGTAGTTCTAGTTGATCTAGGGTAGCTAGAGATCTACCAGTTGAGCATCTTCCAGCCAAAGTGGGAGGGGGAGTAGGCCTCCAGTCGACCCCTTCCTTTCAGTCGAACCAGCCTTTGAGGAGGAGATGAGTGCCGAGGACAAAGCACCAGGCCTTGGAGATCGTGTGACAGGTTATGGTAGGCTTCTCAACAAAATTGAGTGTGGGATGCCATGGGAGATTGCTTCATGATTGTGAATCTTTTGCACTTGGGATTTGAAGGAGAGGTCATTGGTTCGTCTTTAGTCGTCTGACTTATCTCTTTTTCATTTTGGGGAATGTGAGCTTGTTCCTTCCCATCACGAGTATGGTTTCCTCCTAGGTCTTTGAGATGATTTGGCTGATATTGTGGGACCTATTTTTCTTGATGGTTGTATGACAGTTGTCTCGTCTCAGCTTGAGCTCCATCATGCAGTCTTTTCTCTTGACCTCCTGCCCCAGTTTCCTTATGTTCCAGTGAGGTTCTTATCCTCTCATTTGAGTCTGCGACGGGTAGGAGAGCTCATTCCGGGATTGACATACTTCTCAAGATTGCTCCATTTCTCACATGGCAGCCCTTGCTCTGCTTCTCCTGAACTTGTTAATGTTTTTGCGGGGGAATAACTTGGTCGACTGTCGGTTATGTGCACTGCTTGCCAAGATTCGTAAGGGGCACTCATATACTCCAACTTCGTGAGCCTTACTAGACTTTAGCAGGGGGTCGATGCTCATTTTCAGGGATGTGCTTCATTATTCTAGCTTTGGGCGATCAGACACTTATTCGTTACTCTTTTTTTTCAACATACATGATAGCCCGAGTCAGAAGCCATTTGATTGGGGAGGTCGAGGGTGGACGATTGCCCTATTCTTTACTTTTTGTTGGCCATAGAAATCTGAGCTTTTTGAGGTGGGTGCCGGTGCTGGAGATGTCTGAGGGGTGGCTTTAGCTTCTTTTTGTATTTTATCTTGTTCCCTGTTTCCTATTTGAGAGAGAGAGAATGACATAGAGTTAGTTTTTGTACAAAAACAGTTTACTTATTGTCGCACCTAGATTTTTCAAGCTTGACGAATACATACACAAGCAGGAAAAATATTGTACTCTCTCGTTAGAACTCACCCTCCTAAAAGAATGAGTGCGACTATGTTTGAATTGAAAATTGGTTTGAATAAAGGGCTTTTGGAAAAAGTTTGGAGTCGCCACCTAACTTGATTAAGCTGAGTTAGGTCACCTAAAAACTAAGCACAATCCGGACTACACTTAGGGTTTTTGAAAATAATTTTAAAAATGCCTCCTCAAGAGAGAGTTTTTAGGAAAACGGGTTGTTTGGCAACCTTTAGAGAATAATTAAGCCCTTTTTGAAAATAAACTCTATTTTGGTCTTTCGAAAACAGTGATCTAGGTTCGGAGGTTGGTTACGTGTAGGGAAGACGCACTAAGCCATCACCCTACCCCGCCCTTGCGGTACCTACATGTCTATTTACTCTAGATTCACCTATGAGAGTCTTCAACTAACAAATGTTCAATCCTATCCACTTTAGAAAAAAAATATTTAAAAAGACATGATGCATGATATGCAAGTGTAAGAAAAGAAAGTTGAAAAATAGATTTGGAAAGAAATTGATTTGAAAGAAATTTGAAAAGATAGATTTGAAATTGAAAAGTTTTAGAAATTGGAAATAGAGATTTGAAAATAGAAAGTTGAAATTAGAAAAATAGATTATGGAATTGAAAATTTGAAGAAGATTGTAGAAAATTTGAAAGAAGTTATGGAAATAGAAGCTTGAAAAAGATTGTGGAATTTAAGATTTGAAAAAGGTTGTGACCGCACCCATAAGGGTTGCCTACGTATCCTTTTTGAGGAATCAGGTCAGTCGTAGTTCGGATCAGAGTCCGATAGAAAAAAGATTTTTGATTGGAAAAAGGATTTAATTTGAATTTAGAATAGAAGATTGGAGTTTGGAATTTAGAATTGAAAGGATTAGACTTTGATTTGGAAAGGTAGAACTTGGAAGAAAGATTTAGACTTGTTTTGGAAAGATTGAGATTTAGGAAACCTAGACTTAGAAAAGAGAAGAGACTTAGGAAAGATTTGACTTGGAAGGTGTCGTGCCCAGATTTTTTGCACTCGAGGAATACTCACACAAACGGGAAAAATGCTGTACTCTCTCGTTAGAATTCACCCTCCTAGAAGAATGAGTGCGACTAAGTTTGAATTGAAAAATTGGTTTGAATAAAGGGCTTTTGAAAAAGATTTGGAGTCGCCACCTAACTTGATTAAGGTGAGTTAGGTCACCTAAAAACTAAGAATAATATGAAGACTACACTTAGGGTTTTAGAAAACGATTTTGAAAATATCTCATCAAGGGAGGGTTTTTAGGAAAACAGGTTGTTTGGCAACCTTTGGAAAATATTTAGTCCTTTTTAGAAAAATAACTCTTTTTGGTCTTTGAAATCAGTGATCTAGGTTCGGAGGTTGGTTACGTGTAGGGAAGACGCACTAAGCTATCACCCTACCCCGCCCTTTCGGTACCTACATGTCAATCTACCCTAGATTCACCTATGAGAGTCTTTAACTAGCTATAGTTCAATCATATTCACTTTAGAAAAACAATGCTTAAAAAGGAACTAACATGATGCATGGTATGCAAGTGTAAGGAAAGAGAATTGAAAAATAGATTTGAAAAGAGTTTAATTTGAAATTGATTTGATTTGAAAATAGACTTGAAGAAATAGAATTGAAATTGGAAAGTTTGAAAATTGAAAGTAGAAGTTTGAAAATAGAAATTTTGGAATTTTGAAAATAGATTGGAATTTGAGAATTGGAAAGATTTTGGAAACCGCACCCATGAGGGTGGAATTGAAAGTTTGAAAAGTATTGTGACTGCACCTATGAAGGTTGCCTACGTATCCCTTTGGGGGAATCAGGTCAGTCATAGTTCGGACCGGAGTCCGATTGAAAAGAGATTGATTTGAATAGAGAAATTGGATTAGAAGAAAGAGATTGAATTGAAAACTGGATTTGATTTGAGATTAGAAAAGGAGATTGAATTTGAGAAGATTGGATTTGCTTTGGAAAGATTGATTTTAGAAAGACTTGATTTTAGGAAACCTAGACTTAGGAAAGATAGGAGACCTAGGAAAGACTTGAGATTAAGAAAGATTAGATTGGAATGTTGGATTTGGAAAGATCTTGAAAGAGTTGGAAACTTGGAATTTAGGAAAAATTTAGATTAGGAAAGTTTCGAATTAGAAAAGTGTCATTTTTGGAAAGTTTGAAATTAGGAAAGTTTTAGGTTTAGGAAAGTTTTGAAATTTGAAAAGTTCTGAATTTAAGAAAGTTTTGAAAATTGGAAAGTTTTGAATTTAAGAAAGCTTTGAAAATTGGAAAGTTTTGAATTTAGAAATGTTTTGAAAAAGGGAAATTTTGAATTTAGAAAGCTTTGAAAACAAGGAAGTTTTGAAAATAAGAAAGTTTTGTTTTAGGAAAGGTTTGAAAAAGGAAAGTCTTCAGTTTAGGAAATGTTTGAATTAAGAAAGTTTCAACTTAAGAAAGTCTTAAATTAAGAAAGTTTTGAGTTTAGAAAAGTCTTAGATTTGGAAAGATTTGAAGTTTAAGAGAGTTTAGAATTTAGAAAGTTTCTAGGTTTAGAAAGATTTAACTTGAGAAGGTTTCAAATTTAGAAAGTTTTGAATTTGGAAAGATTTGAAATCTTGGATTTGAAAAAGATTTTGGAAAGGGGAATTAGAAATGGGTAGAATTAGGAAAGGGTTGAACTAGGAAAGATGTGAAAGTTGAGTTTTAAATTTTAGGAAAGATTTTTATGTTCAAGTTTTGGAAACTTAAGATTTAGGAAAGTGGAAGTTTAGGAAGGATTTGAATTAGGGAAGAGTTGGATTAGGAAGGGATTGGATTTGGTTTCTAAAAAAGAAAAGTTGGATTTTGTTTCCATAAACGGAGGACAGGATCTAGTTTCCTAAACGGGGAGATTTGATTTGGTTTCCTAAAGGGAAGATAGGATTTGGGTAAGGATTTGGAAAGGGAGATTCTAGAAACCCTAGTTTTGCAAAATTATAGTTTTGACGTAGAAAATAAGTTTTAGAAACATGTATGGTTTGGATGTGAAAACAAGAGGTTTTGGAAACCTAGGTTAGGGGCAAAGTTTGAAAACCATGTTTTTGGAAAGAAAATTTAGGGTTTCCTAATGGTGGGTTCTAGGGCTTGACTTGGGCTCTAAGGAAAGAGTTTTTGGAAAGTGCGTTTTTGGAAACGAAGGTTTTCTAGAAGGGAATCCTAGGGAAGAGTTTTTGGAAAATGAATTTGAAGACAGAGTTTTTCGAAAAAGATTTTAAAGAGAATGAGTTTTGGAAAGTGTGTTTTTAGAAACGTAGATTTTAGAAGGAAAATCCTAGAGGGGAATTTCTAGAAGGGAGGTTTTGGAAAAGAGAGTTTTTTAGAAAGGTTTTTGGAGAGAGTTTTTAGGAAGGGGAATCTAGGGAATGTTTTTAGAAAGTGAATTTTGAGGAAAAGATTTTGGAGAGGAGTTGAAAAAAAGAGAGTTTTGAAAAATAGATTTTGGAAGGGAATTTTTGAAAACAATTTTGAAGAGGAGAGTTTTAGGAAAGTATGTTGAAAAAGAGATTTTTAGGAAGAGATTTTTGAGGAGAGAGTTTTTTGGAAAGTATGAAAACGTCTCACTTTCCTAAAGCGATTCTAGCCATAAGAGGGCTAGAACCACTTTAAGAAAGTAGTTTTGAAAACAATAAGATTTGAAAATATAGACCAAAAATGTCACTTTTAATGTAACACTTTCCTAAAGCAACCCTAGCCATGGAAAGGCTAGAATCACCCTAGAATCGTGGTTTTGAAAACAAGTTTTTGAAAAAGAGATTTTGATGCAATTTTGAAAACAAGTTTGAAAACGATTTGAAAAACAACTTTGAAAACGGTTTTTGGAAGATGCAAGACTATGATATGCACAATGCAATTTGGGGTCGTGAACATACAAGGTTAAGGCTTCACCACATAATCAAGGGGGTCGGACCCACGTGGTCTTTGGTTAGACTAGAAGAAAGCCCCCGACACGGTGACTCTCCAATAGCCCAATCCTACACATGAACCGGGAGTCCCCTTGTTTCAAGCATGCAAAGAAAGGGGGGGAAAGAGATGGGGGATTAAAATAGAGAAAACCCAAGTGGGTTGGAGAGAGAAGAGAGAGGGGGAAGTACAGAAAATTAAAGAGAAAGCCTACCGTATGTCTTCTTTATTTTGCGCGCCGCGCTGTCTTCGGTCTTCAGTCTTTGTCTTGATCTTCACCTTCAGCCTTCAAGAGTTGTCTTCAAGCTTTGGGTGGCAGCTCTTCAAGTCTTCAAAGGATGGTTGAAGGCTAGTGTATGAATGTATGGGGGAGTGTATGAGTGTATAGGAGGCTAGGGTTTGTGTATAGTGGCTAGGGTTTGGGAAAACCTAGGGAGGCTAGGGTTTTGGAGGTGCTCGAGTTCTGTATATCGAAATATAGGATTTTTAGGTTAAGTTTGCAGACCCTTTTCACATTGAATGAGGCTCTGTATTTATAGAGGTTGGACAAACCTGGCGCTTGTTGCAGTGGCGGCAGGGCAAACTTTACATTGGCGCCACTAGGAGTGGCGCCAGGCCATTTTTTTGGCTTGGCGCCACTACTAGTGGCGCCAGCCAATTAGGAAAGGTTTAAGGTCGGCAAGCAATGTATCTTTGACTAGATTTGGGTGCCTGTACTAGTGACTACCATGCAACGTTTAGCCTGGCTTCACTAGGAGTGACTCCGGAAAGTCCGGGAATGATTTGAAGGAGCCGGGAATGACCCAGAAGGCCGAAAAGAAGCAGGAACACTTAAAATAGTGTCCTGGAGGTATTTGACTTGAAAAGTGAGGATAAGATGTGTCGGAAAGGTTGACTGGGCCTTTAAGGGCAAAACGGTCACTCGGACCAGGAAACTGCCGGGACAGACTCGGATTGTCCCGGAAGAAGACTTGGGATCTGGAAACATTATTCAGAATGTTCTCGGAGGTTGCCGGTTTGATTCCCAAAGCCGGCGTGGTCGGAAAAGGAGACCGGCCCACCAGTGGCAAAACGGTCATTTTGTACCGGGTTTGCCGGAACTGACTCGGAATGGTCCGGAAAGGTAAAGGAAGGTTGAGAACACTATAGAAAGTATTCTCGGGACATTACCGGTTTGATACCCAGAGCTGGTGTGGTCGAATAAGGAGTCCGGCCCTCCAGGGGCAAAACGGTCATTTTGTACCTGGTTTGCTGGAACTGACTCGGAATGATCCGGAAAGGTAAAGGAAGGTTGAAAATACTATAAGAAGTAATCTCAGAGGGTTACCGGTTTGATACCCAAAGCCGGTGTGGTTCCCGGGGCATTCGGATGCCTAGGGGCAAAATGGCTATCTTGACCGGAAAGTCTCAGAAAAGGTCTTAAAGGCAGTCTGGTGATTTTTCACCGAAGTGGGCTAACAGATACTGGTGTTGACCTGGGTTTTGAGTGTTTCCGCCACTCTAACGGCGGTCGTCGTGACACAGGGGTTTGTTGCCAATTCCCTATATCGACTTATTTGTGAGTATTTCCGCTACTCTAACGGTTTTGTGAGCATTTCCGCTACTCTAACGGTTTTGTGAGTAGTTTCGCTACTCTAACGGTTTTGTGAGTACTTCTGCTACTCTAACGGTTTTGTGAATACTTCCGCTAATGGTTTTGTGAGTACTTCCGCTACTCTAACGGTTTTGTGAGTATTTCCGCTACTCTAACGGTTTTGTGAGTAGTTTCGCTACTCGGACCGTCTCGAGGAATAAATTGTCTCGAGAGAGGGATTGGAAAGGGGTCTTACCATCTTCGAAAAGACGTGCCTGGATTGGAACCGTCTCGAGGAATAAACTGTCTCGAGAGTGGGATTGGAAAGGGGTCTTACCGTCTCCGAAGAGACGTGCCTAGATTGGAACCGTCTTGAGGAATAAACTGTCTCGAGAGTGGGATTGGAATCGGAAAGGAAAGGACAATGCCCCTAAGGGCATTTTGGTCATCTTGCCTCTATTTGGGCCTGACAAGCCCGCGAAGCGACGGAAAGATGGGATTTGGACCTAGAGAATTGGTTTCGATTGGGATATGTCCACAATGACTTGAAAACAAGTCTGGACGGAGTGTAGACTGTCGAGCGGTCAAAAATGGGGTGCTTACAGAAGGGTTTTAAGAAAATATTTGACTTAGAAAAGATTTGAGAAAAGAATGGACTCGAATATTGGACTTGGAAGATTAGGGAAGGTTGGATTTAGGAAGGGTTTGAGTTAAGAAGAATGTGGAAGTTGAGTTTTAAAATTTAGGAAAGATTTTTATGTTCAAGTTTGGACACTTAAGATTTAGGAAAGTAAAAGATTAGGAAGGATTTGAATTAGGAAAGATTTAAAGTTGAAAGGATTGAGATTCCTATTTCCTAAAACAAGGGTTTGAATTTTGTTTCTAAAAGAGAAAGTTTGATTTTGTTTCCAAAAACGGAGGATAGGATCTAGTTTCCTAAATGGAAAAGATTGGATTTGGTTTCTTAAATGGGAGATAGGATTTGACAAGGATTTAGAAAGGGAGGTTTTAGAAACCTTAGATTTGAAAGATTATAGTTTTGACGTAAAAAATAGGTTTTGGGAATATGTATAGTTTTGATGTCGAAAACAAGAGGTTTTGGAAATCTAGGTTTTAAGGCCAAAATAAGAGATTGAAAATCATGTTTTTGGAAAGAAAATTAGGGTTTCCTAATCGTGGGTTCTAGGGCTTGACTTGGGCTATAAGGAAAGAGTTTTTGAAAAGTGAGTTTTTAGAAACGAAGATTTTTAAAAGGAAATCGTAGAGAGGAGTTTCTAGAAGGTGTGTCTTGAAAAGAATTTTAGGAAGGAAGTTTTTGGAAAGTAAAACTTTGAGAGAGTTTTTGGAAAGGAATTTTTGAAAAAAATTTTTAGGAAGGAAATTTAAGGAGTGTTTTTGAAGAAAGGAATTTTGGAGAGAGTGTTTTAGAAAGGAGTTTGAAAAGAGAAGTTTTGTAAAATAGATTTTTGGAGGGAGTTTTTAGAAAACAATTTTGGAAAGAAGAGTTTTTAGAAAAGCATGTTGAAAAAGAGGGTTTTAGAAAGAGAGACTTTTGAAAAGATAGTTTTTTGAAAAGTATAAAAATGTCTCACTTTCCTGAAGCGATTCTAACCATAAGAAGGTTAGAACCACTTTAAGAAAGTGGTTTTGAAAACAACAAGTAGTTGAAAATATGGACTATATCGGTCACTTTAAATGTAACACTTTCCTAAAGCAACCTTAGCTATGGAAATCCTAGAATCACCCTAGGATTGTGATTTTGAAAACAAGTTTTGGAAAAGAAGATTTTGATGCAATTTTGAAACAAGTTTTGATGCAAGATTTGAAAACGAGTTTGAAAACGATTTTTGGAAGAATGCAAGATCATGATAGGCACAATGCAAATTAGGGTCATGAACATACAAGGTTAATGCTTCACCACATAATCAAGAGGGCCGAACCCACGTGGTCTCCGGTTAGACTAAAAGAAAGCCTTCGACACGGTGACTCTCCAATAGCCTAATCCTACACATGGACTGGGAATCCCCTTGTTTCAAACATGCAAAAAAAAAAAAAAAGGGGGAAGAAGATGGGGGATTAAAATAGAAGAAAATCCAAGTGGGTTAGGAGGGAGAAGAGAGAGGGGGAAGTTGCGTAAATTTAAAGAGAAAGCCTACCTTGTCTTGTTTATTTCACTTTGCTTTGAGCGTCTTGCTTTTCTTCGGTCTTCGCTTCACTTCAGTCTTCGTCTTAATTTTTGAGAACTCTTCTTCGATCTTTGGGAGCTTCGAGTTGCAGCACTTTAAGTCTTCAATGGAGGGTTGGAGGCTAGTGTGTAAGTGTATAGGAGTGTGTATGAGTGTATAGGAGGCTAGGGTTTGGAAAACCTAGAGGAGCTAGGGTTTAGGGAGGCTACGAGCTCTGTATATCGAAAATTAGGGTTTTCAGATTGAGTTTATGGACTTTTTTCATGCTGAAAGAGACTCTGTATTTATAGACTGAGGAATGAACTGGCACCTGTTGCAGTGGCGCTAGGCCAAAAATTACACTAGCGCCACTAGGAGTGGCCCCAGCCATTTAGGAAATGTTTAAGGTCGGCAAGCAACGTATCTTTAGAAGATTTGGGTGCCTTTACTAGTGACTACCATGTAATTTTTAGCCTGGCTTCACTAGTGTCGCGCCCAGATTTTTCGCACTCTAGGAATACACACACAAGTGGGAAAAACACTGTACTCTTTCGTTAGAACTCACCCTCCTAGAAGAATGAGTGCGACTATATTTGAAATGAAAATTGATTTGAATAAAGGGCTTTTAGAAAAGATTTGGAGTCTCCACCTAACTTGATTAAGGCGAGTTAGGTCACCTAAAAATTAAGAATAATCCGAAGACTACACTTAGAGTTTTTGGAAAAAGGTTTTGAAAATATCACCTCAAGAGAGGGTTTTTAAGAAAAATAGGTTGTTTGGCAACCTTTGGAAAACATTTAGCCCTTTTTTTAAAATAACTCCGTTTTAGTCTTTGGAAAGCATTGATCTAGGTTCGGAGGTTGGTTACGTGTAGGAAAGACGCACTAAGCCATCACCCTACCCAACCCTTTTGGTACCTACATGTCAATCTACCCTAGATTCACCTATGAGAGTCTTCAACTAACTATTGTTCAATCCTATCCACTTTGAAAAAGAATGTTTAAAAAGACACGATGTATGATATGTAAATGCAATAAAAGGGAATTGAAAAATAAATTTGGAAAGAAATTGATTTGATTTGAAAAGGAAGAAATAGAAGTTTGAATTTGGAAAGAAGGTTTTGGAAATTGAAAATAGAGATTTGGGAATAGAAATTTGAAATTGGAAGTTTGAAAATAGATTGGAGATTTGGAAAGATTTTGTGGAAATAGAAACTTAAAAAATGTTGTGACCGCACCCATGAGGGTTGCCTACGTATCCTTTTGGAGGAATCATGTCAGTCGTAGTTCAGACAAGAGTCCGATTAAAAATAGAAGAGTTGATTTGGAAAAGAGTTGAAATTTGAAAATTGGATTGGAAGATTGAGAGATTGAACTTTGATTGGAAGATTTGAAAAGATTTGAGTTTGAAAAACTTGGTTTTAGGAAACCTAGATTTAAGAACTTAGAAAAGAAAGATTGGATTTGACTTGGAAATATTTTAGAAAAGAATTGACTTGAATATTGGACTTGGAAGATTAGGAAACTTGGAATTAGGAAAGATGTTGATTTAGGAAAATTTCAATTTTGGAAAGTTTAGGTTTAGGAAAGTTTTGAATTTAGGAAAGTTTCGAATTAAGAAAGTTTTATTTTAAGAAAGGTTTTGAAATAGGAAAGTGTTGAATTTAGAAATATTTTGAATTAGGAAAAGTTTAGTTTAAGAAAAGTTTAGAATTTTGGAAAGCTTCAACTTAAGAAAGTTTTGAATTTGGGAAGCATAGAATTTTAGAAAGATTTTAAATTAGGAAAGATTTGAATTTAGAAAGCTTTAGACTTAGAAAGTTTTAGAGTTTGAATTTTCGAAAATTTTGAGATTAGTAAATGTTTGAGTTTAGGAAAGATTTGAAAATTGAATTTTAGAATTTTAGGAAAGATTTTTATGTTCAAGTTTTGGAAACTTAAGATTTAGGAAAATAGAAGATTAGGAAGGAGTTGAATTAGGAAATATTTGGATTAGGAAGGGATTAGATTTTGTTTCTAAAAGAGAAGATTTGATTTTGTTTCCAAAAACGGAGGATAAGATCAGTTTCCTAAATGGGAAGATTGGATTTGGTTTCCTAATGTGAATATTTGATTTGGCATGGATTTGGGAAGGGAAGTTTTAGAAACCCTAGATTTGGGAAGACTATAGTTTTGTCGTAGAAAATAGGTTTGGAAATATATATAGTTTTTATGTAGAAAACAAGAGGTTTGGAAAACCTAGGTTTGGGGCAAGGTTGAAAATCACGTTTTTGGAAAGAAAATTAGGGTTTCCTAATTGTGGGTTCTAGGGCTTGACTTGGGCTCTAAGGAAAGAGTTTTTGAAAATTGGGTTTTTTGGAAAGAGGGATTTTTGGAAGGAAATCCTAGAGAGGAGTTTCAAAAAGATGAGTTTTAAAAAGAGAACTTTTGAAAAGAGATTTTGGAAGAAGCCTTTTGGAATGAGTTTTTAGGAAAGTGAATTTTGAGGAAGGCGTTTTTTAGGAAGGAAACCTAGGGAGTGTTTTGGAAAGGAGTTTAAAAATAGATTTTTGAAGAGAGTTTTTGAAAACAATTTTGGGAGGAAGAGTTTTTGGAAAGCATATTGAAAGAGAGATTTTTTGAAAATAGAGTTTTTTGAAAAGTATGAAAACGTCTCACTTTTCTAAAGCGATTCTAACCACAAGAAAACTAGAACTACTTTAAGAAAGTGGTTTTGAAAACAACAAGGAGTTGAAAATATAGGCCATATCGGTCACTTTAAATGTAACATTTTCCTAAAGCAACCCTAGCCATAGAAAGGCTAGAATCACCTTAGGATTGTGGTTTTGAAAAAGAAAATTTTGATGCAATTTTGAAAACAATGTTAATGCAAGCTTTGAAAATGAGTTTAAAAACGATATTTGGAAGAATGCAAGATCATGATATGCACAATGCAAATTAGGGTCGTGAACATACAAGGTTAAGGCTTCACCAAATAATCAAGGGGGCCGAATGTAAGCACCCCATTTTTGACCGCTCGACAGTCTACACTCCGTCCAGACTTATTTTCAAGTCATTGTGGGCATATTCCAATCGAAACCAATTCTCTAGGTTCAAATTCCATCTTTCCATCGCTTCGCGGGCCTGTCAGGCCCAAATGGAGGGAAAATGACCAAAATGCCCTTAGGGGCATTGTCCTTTCTTATTCCAATTCCAATTCCTCTCTCGAGACAGTTTATTTCTCGAGACGGTCCGAGTAGCAAAACTACTCACAAAACCGTTGGAGTAGCAGAAATACTCACAAAACCGTCAGAGTGGCGGAAACACTCACAATCCAGGCACGTCTCCTCGGAGACGGTAAGACCCCTTTCCAATCCCTCTCTCGAGACAGTTTATTCCTCGAGACGGTTCCAATCTAGGCACGCCTCTTCGGAGACGGTAAGACCCCTTTCCAATCCCTCTCTCGAGACAGTTTATTCCTCGAGACGGTTCCAATCCAGGCACGCCTCTTCGGAGACGGTAAGACCCCTTTCCAATCCCTCTCTCGAGACAGTTTATTCCTCGAGACGGTTCCAATCCAGGCACGCCTCTTCGGAGACGGTAAGACCCCTTTCCAATCCCTCTCTCGAGACAGTTTATTCCTCGAGACGGTCCGAGTAGCAAAAATACTCACAGAACCGTTAGAGTAGAGGAAATACT
Organism: Euryodendron excelsum; assembly: GCA_033060915.1. Taxonomy (NCBI): domain Eukaryota; kingdom Viridiplantae; phylum Streptophyta; class Magnoliopsida; order Ericales; family Pentaphylacaceae; genus Euryodendron; species Euryodendron excelsum. The sequence continues at coordinate 29,086,258 of CM065386.1, forward strand.
CAACAGAACCGTTAGAGTAGCGGAAATACTCATAGAACCGTTAGAGTAGCGAAAATAGTCACAGAGCCGTTAGAGTAGCGAAAATAATCACAACCCCGTTAGAGTAGCGGAAATACTCACAAAACCGTTAGAGTAGTGGAAATACTCATAGAACCGTTAGAGTAGCGGAAATACTCAACAGAACCGTTAGAGTAGCGGAAATACACACAGAACCGTTAGAGTAGCGGAAATACTAACAAATCATTAACCCCGTCCGAGTAGCGGAAATACTCACAAATCATCAACCCCGTTAGAGTAGCGAAAATACTCACAAATCATCAACCCCGTCCGAGTAGCGGAAATACTCACACCGTTAGAGTGACGGAAACACTCAAAACCTAGGTCAACACCAGTGGCTGTTAGCCCACTTCGGTGAAAAATGACCAAATTACCCTTAGGACCTTTTTCGAGACTTTTCGGTCAAGATGACCATTTTGTCCCTAGGCATCCAGATGCCCCGGGAACCACACCGGCTCTGGGTATCAAACCGGTAATGACCCGAGAATACTTTTTATAGTGTTCTCAACCTTCCTTTACTTTTCCGGACCATTCCGAGTTAGTTCCGGCCAACCCGGTACAAAATGACCGTTTTGCCCCTGGAGGGCCGGTCTCCTTTTTCGACCACACCGGCTCTGGGTATCAAACCGGTAATGACCCGAGAATACTTTTTATAGTGTTCTCAACCTTCCTTTACCTTTCCCGACCATTCCGAGTCAGTTCCGGCGAACCCGGTAGAAAATGACCATTTTGCCCCTCGTGGGCCGGTCTCCTTTTCCGACCACACCGGCTCTGGGTATCAAACCGGAAACCTCTAGGAACATTCTGAATAATGTTTCCAGATCTCAAGTCTTCTTCCGGGACAGTCCGAGTCTGTCCCGGCAGTTTCCTAGTCCGATTGACCGTTTTGCCCCTAAAGGCTCGGTCAACCTTTCCGACCCACCTTATCTTTATTTTTCAAGTCAAATACCTCCAAGACACTATTCTAAGTGTTCCTGCTCCTTTCCGGCCTTCCGGGTCATTCCTAACTCCTTCAAATCATTCCCGGACTTTCCAGAGTCACTCCTAGTGAAGCCAGCCTAAAATTTACATGGTAGTCACTAGTACAGGCGCCCAAATCTAGTCAAAGATACGTTGCTTGCCGAGCTTAATTGTTTCCTAAATGGCTGGCGCCACTAGTAGTGGTGCCAAGCCAAAAAATGGCCTGGCGCCACTAGGCGCCAGTGTATAATTTGGCCTGGCGCCACTGCAACAGGCGCCAGGTTTATCCTCCCTCTATAAATACATAGCCTCGTTCAACGTGAAAGGGGTCTGCAAACTTAACCTAAAAATCCTATATTTCGATATACAGAGCTCGAGCACCTCCTAAACCCTAGCCTCCCTAGGTTTTCCAAACCTTAGCCACTATACACAAACCCTAGCCTCCTATACACTCATACACTCCCCCATACACTCATACACTAGCCTTCAACCACCCTTCGAAGACTTGAAGAGCAGCCATCCAAAGCTTGAAGACAATCCTTGAAGACTGAAGGTGAAGATCAAGACCGAAGACCGAAGACCGAAGATCGAAGACTGCACGGCGCGCAAATTAAAGAAGATACAAGGTGGGCTTTCTCTTTAATTTTCTGCATTCCCCCCTCTCTCTTCTCTCTCCAACCCACTTGGGTTTTCTCTATTTTAATCCCCCATCTCTCCCCCCCCCCCCCCCCTTTTCTTTGCATGCTTGAAACAAGGGGATTCCTAGTCCATGTGTAGGATTGGGCTATTGGAGAGTCACCGTGTCGGGGGCTTTCTTCTAGTCTAACCAAAGACCACGTGGGTCCGGCCCCCTTGATTATGTGGTGAAGCCTTAACCTTGTATGTTCACGACCCCAAATTGCATTGTGCATATCATACTCTTGCATCTTCCAAAAACCGTTTTCAAAGTTGTTTTTTTCAAAACGTTTTTAAACTTGTTTTCAAAATTGCATCAAAATCTCTTTTTCAAAAACTTGTTTTCAAAACCACAATTCTAGGGTGATTCTAGCCTTTCCATGGCTAGGGTTGCTTTAGGAAAGTGTTATATTAAAATTGGCCTTTTGGTCTATATTTTCAAACCTTGTTTTCAAAACCACTTTCCTAAAGTGGTTCTAGTCCTCTTATGGCTAGGATTGCTTTAGGAAAGTGAGATGTTTTTAATTCTTCTAAACTCTCCCTCTCTTTAAAAATCTCTTCCCAAAAATCTCTTTTTCAACATACTTTCCTAAAACTTTCCTCTTCAAAATTGTTTTCAAAAACTCCTTCCAGAATCTATTTTTCAAAACTCCCTTTTTCAACTCCTTTCCAAAATCCTCTCCCCAAAATCTACTTTCTAAAAACGCTCCCTAAAAATCTTTCCAAAAACTCTCTTTTCCAAAATCTCCCTTCTAGAAATTGCCCCTTAGGATCTACCTTCCAAAATCTACGTTTTCAAAAACACACTTTCCAAAAACTCCTTCTCTTTAAAATCTTTTTCCAAAAACTCCCTCTTCAAATTCACTTTCCGAAAATTCTTCCCTAGGATTCCCTCCTAGAAAAACCTTCGTTTCCAAAAAAAAAAACGCACTTTCCAAAAATCTCTTTCCTTAGAGCCCAAGTCAAGCCCTAGAGCCCACAATTAGGAAACCCTAATTTTCTTTCCAAAAACATGATTTTCAAACTTTGCCCCAAACCTAGGTTTCCAAAATCTCTTGTTTTCACATCCAAACTATACATGTTTCCAAAACCTATTTTCTACGTCAAAACTATGGTTTTTCAAATCTAGGGTTTCTAGAATCTCCCTTTCCAAATCCTTACCAAATCCTATTTTCCCTTTAGGAAACCGAATCAAATCTCCCCGTTTAGGAAACTAGATCCCGTCCTTCGTTTTTGGAAACAAAATCAAATATTTTCTTTTAGAAACCCAAATCCAATCCCTTCCTAATCCAGACCTTTCTTAATTCAATTCCTTCCTAAACCATAAGTTTCCTAAGTTTAAACTTTAAACCTCTCCTTAAATTTTAAAATCCAACTCTTTCCTAATTCAAATCATTCCTAATCCTTCACTTTCCTAAATCTAAAGTTTCCAAAACTTGAACATAAAAATCTTTCCTAATTCAACCATTTCCTAATTCAACCCCCTTTCCAAATCTTAACTTTCTAAATTCAAGCTTTTAAACCTTTCTTAAATTCAAACCTTCCCTAATTTCAAGATTTTCTAAAACTCTAAAACTTTCTAAAATCTTAAATCTTTCTAAACTCTAAAACTTTCTAAATCCTAAACTTTCCAAGTTTCAAATCTTTTCAAGTCTAAAGTTTCCTAAATTCAAAACTTTCTTAAGTTAAATCTTTCTAAACTTCCAAGCTTTCTTAATTCTAAATCTTTCTTAAACTTCAAATCTTTCCAAATCTAAGGCTTTTTCTAAACTCAAACTTTCTTAATTCAAACATTTCCTAAATTGAAAACTTTCCTTTTTCAAACCTTTCCCAAAACGAAACTTTCTTATTTTCAAAACTTCCTTGTTTTCAAAACGTTCCAAAATCAAAACTTTCCTTTTTCAAACATTTCTAAATTCGAAACTCTCCTAATTTGAAAACTTTCCTAATTTCAAAACTTTCCTAAACCTAAAACTTTCCTAAATTCAAAACTTTCCTAATTTCAAACTTTCCAAAAATGACACTTTCCTAATTCAAAACTTTCCTAATCTAAATTTTTCCTAAATTTCAAGTTTCCAAATCTTTCAAAATCTTCCAAATCTAACATTCCAATCCAATCTTTCTTAATCTCAAGTCTTTCCTAGGTCTCCTACCTTTCCTAAGTCTAGGTTTCCTTAACCTCCTTCTTCCCAAAACCAAGTCTTTCCCAAATCAATCTTTCCAAAGCAAGTCCAATCCTCTCCATTCCAATTTCAAATCTCCTCTTCTAATTTCAAATCAAATTCAATGTCCAATTCAAGTTCCTTCTTCAAATCCACTCTTCTATTTTCAATCGGACTCCGGTCCGAACTACGACTGACCTGATTCCCCCAAAGGGATACGTAGGCAACCTCCATAGGTGCGGTCACAATACTTTTCAAACTTTCAATTCCACCCTCATGGGTGCGGTTTCCAAAATCTTTTTAAATCTCAAATTCCAATCTATTTTCAAAATTCCAAAATTTCTATTTTCAAACTTCTACTTTCAATTTTCAAACTTTTCAATTTTAATTCTATTTCTCCAAATCTATTTTCAAATCAAATCAATTTCTATTTTCCAATTCTCTCATCTTGCACTTGCATATCATGCATCATATTTTTCAAACATTGTTTTTCTAAAGTGAATAGGATCGACCATTTGTTAATTCAAGACTCTCATAGGTGAATCTAGGGTAGATTGACATGTAGGTATCGAAAGGGCGGGGTAGGGTGATAGCTTAGTGCGTCTTCCCTACACGTAACCAACCTCCGAACCTAGATCACTGTTTTCGAAAGACCAAAAGGAGTTATTTTTCTAAAAAGGGCTAAATGTTTTCCAAAGGTTGCCAAACAACCTGTTTTCCTAAAAAACCCTCTCTTGAGGAGATATTTTCAAAAAAACGTTTTCAAAACCCTAAGTGTAGTCTTTGGATTACTCTTAATTTTTAGGTGACCTAACTCACCTTAATCAAATTAGGTGGCGACTCCGAATCTTTTTCAAAAGCCCTTTATTCAAACCTAATTTTCAATTCAAACCTAGTCGCACTCATTCTTCTAGGAGGGTGAGTTCTAACGAGAGAGTACAGCATTTTTCCCGCTTGTGTGAGTATTCCTTGAGTGCGAAAAATCTGGGCGCGACAGCTGGCGACTCCGCTGGGGAACACTTAGAGGGTTAGGTCGTTAGTCATGTCTCTTTACCCTTTACCCATGTAGAGTCTTCAATTAACTTGGTTCAATCTTATTCACTTCAAATTTTCAAAACCAAATTTTCAAAATTGTTTTCAAAAAAACATGCATCTACTCATATTATCTTGTATTATGTTTGTCATCCACATACTGACACTTGCATCTTTGTTTTGTAGGTGCGCTTTACGTTTAAATTTTATTAATTGCTTTGCATGAATGTGATGTACAGGATGAATGGGAGTTGTTGGGCCCTTTCCTCCACTTTTAAAAATCATACACACATTGCATGTGCACTCGCATTCTGCATATTTGCATACCCTGATATGTCCTTTCTAGTTAGAAAGGGGGAATGGTATATTGGTTGTGGGCAAGATGCTGTGTTAGTTTCTTCGCCTACGGCCTCTTGATGGTTCCCCCGCTCGGATCACCAACCAATCATGGCACCACCTCGGGGAGTGGGTCTAGGTTTGAAGATCCGGGGACCGAGCCTTATTAGGACGCATTAGTCAACCCTCTGCCTCATATAGACACCATGCATAGCCGAACCTCTGCCGGATTTAAGACACGGGCACCGTTTTCAAAATCACGGAGGAAAGGGCAACTGCTCTTACTTTCATTTATACCTGCTGTTATAATGCTTGTGTTTATACTGTTATAATGCCTGTCTAACTGTTCATGCATGCATGTTTACTTTAGCTTGTACTTTCTCTCCTTATACTTTTTGCATATTCATGTTCATGCATTCAATATCCCATGTCCAGACAAGAGTTTCAAGTAACTCAAGTCACTGCATTCTCATGCATATAATCAACCCATTGAGAGTGACACCAACGTCACTCTCCCTTGCATTAAACCTACCCAAACCCTAAGGGTTCCCGCGTAACCCTAAGGACTCATTGCATGCATCTCGATTCATTCCATAAGAGGGGCCCCAATCCCTCTATGCTCACGGAGATAGGGTTGCCAAGAAGACAAGGGGTAATCAATCAACAAGGTCTCTCAGCGGCCTCCTCGACATCAAATCCAAGGAAGGCGAATCCGATGACTCAAGAGTAGTTTAGGATTTCCCTTTGTAAAATTAGCTAGGTGGAAGTCCAAAGGAAAATGTTCCCCCTCCCCCTATTAAAATGTATTTCAATCCTTTTGTATCTTTAACCCAAAATTTAATGTACTTCTTTCCTTTATGAATGAATGTATGAATGGCTGAAGGTTCCCACTTGACGGTAAAGTGTCTGCATACAGGGGCAAACCCCCTATCTCCAAAAGTGAGCCAATACATCATGTTTAGTCTCCCTCTCAAGCAGGGGCAACCCTAGGACATGCATTGCATAAAGTTCTCTAAAAACCAAAAACTAACTTGTGACTTGTGTTTTTGTCTTTTCCTTTTTCTTTCTATTTACAGAAGTCACCTTGCACTGAGTTAACATTGCTCCCAAGAAAGTGTAACATCCACCTAGGGATCCTATTATCACTCGGCACAAAGCATCACTGATGGCTGCTAACCCTAAAGAATCCTCTCAAGTCTCTCGAGAGGAAGTTAATGAAATGAGGGCTAAGATGGATGAGATGCTCAAACTCATTCAAACTCTGGCCATGAAGGATGCTACTGCGGTCCCGTCATCATCAACGACTTCATCTAAAGACCTTGAACCCGCTAATCCGAGGATCCTGCTTCAGTCTGACAATGCTGGGAAAACCAAAGAAGATGCCAAAAGGGTCAATACTGAAGAAGAGGAGACCATATTGCTTTCACCGGTTACGAAGAAGGCCCCTCTAGACCCTCTCAGTCTGAAAATCCAAGGGTTGGAGGATTCGTTGCGAAGTCTCCATGGCCATGATGCTTACGGATTCACCTCCTATGATGAGCTATGTTTCTTCCCTGACCACCCGAGGCCTGCTAAGTTTAAAATGCCTGACTTCCAGAAGTACGACGGTACCGGTAACCCTGTTGCTCATCTTCGTCTATATGCTGGAGCACTGAGTGGACATGGCCACGACCCGAAGCTCCTTATGCAGTTATTCCAACACAGCCTCACCGGGTCAGCTCTACAATGGTTCGCTCGACTGGACTTAAGGAAGATCACAACCTGGATGGAGTTAGTCAATGCATTCAAAGCCCAATACCGTCACAACATCGATCTCACTTCCGATCGCTGGTCCTTGATGACGATGAGCAAGGGTGAGAAGGAGAATTTTAAAGCATACGCCCTAAGATGGAGGGAGGCCGTTGCACAAGTTAATCCCCCATTGGAAGAAAAGGAGTATGTACAACTATTTATACATACTTTTCAAGGCATATTCTATGAGAAACTCTACACAAGCGTGGGAAAAAGCTTCTCCGAACTCATCATGCAAGGCAAAATGATAGAAAACGGCCTTAAGATAGGAAGAATCACAGATCCCTATGCCAAGACTGGAGAAAATACCACTAACATAGCCAAGAAGATGGCTACTACAAGGGGCACAATCAGGAAGGAAAGCGAAGTGTCTGCTATTCTGCCTAGCCAACCACCTCAATACCGACCTCCACTCCAATCACCCCAAGTCCTGCCCTTGCCCGCCTTGACCATGCCTGCTCCAACCCCTAACTATGGTCCCGCTGGGGCACGACCCAACTTTAATAGACCTGCCCGACGCATCCGTACCTTTGACGCCTTAGCATGCACCCAAACTGAGGCCTATCATAGCCTTCTAAAGAATAACATCCTGAAACCCGTACCTACTCGCCCGTTGCCAAGCCCTCTACCCCCAACTTTTAATGCTGCCCTTACATGTGAGTATCATTCAGGTGGCCAGGGGCATGACACCGAAAGCTGCTTTGCTCTCAAGCACAAGATCCAATACCTGATCGACAATAAGACCATCGATCTGCAGCCGGTAAAACCTGCTCCCACTCCCAATGTGACTGCTAACCCTCTGCCAGATCACACCGTCAATATGATACTAGTGAAAATGGAAGGCGAGGGAGTGTTTGACGAGCCTGAGGCCGAGGACTATGAGGACGATTGGGAGACTGAGGAAGAAGTTGACTGGGAGGAGGATCTCCCATTATGCCCAATATATCTCCATAACCCTGATGAAGCACCTAATGCTTCCGACTGGCCCATTGAGGAGCCAATGTTCCTGGGAGATGAGACTACTGAAAACATGGTTGCTGATGGATGGGGTGCTGAGTTTCTGCATCCGAAATATGCCGCGGCCGAACGTCATTTGCTAGAGAGTCATTGGCCCACAAATGAGTACAACTATGAAGAAATGAGCTGGAGGATAGAGAAGCCAAGAGCACAAGCAGAGCCATTCGAATTGGAAGGGGGTGAGCTGGACACCCTGTTTACAGAAGAACCCGCTACACAGAATAAGAAGGAGGCTGACAACCGCATCAACAATGTCAACATCTATGGAGCTCTAGGGGAAACCTTTGCTTGTCTCGCCTTGGCAGAAGATCCGGGTCGCGAATGGAGCATCAAAGACGTGGGAATTGTCCCAAGGCCATACTAAAAATGGGTTCTTTACACAAGCGTACAAGAGAGGGGTGTTTTCACCCACCTTCTTTCTATCCCTTTTACTTCTTGTTTTTAAATTAATGTCTACATTTTCTTATTAAGAACTTGATACTTTCCGTAAACAAAATAATAATAATCAAATGACAGTCTTTTATTCCATTGTTGTTGTCTTGTCTTCCCGGGGAATAGTGACTACTTTCTACGCAAGGGGCATGGTTTGTCTTATGGAATGATCCAACTTGAAGGGATGATAGCATGAGTTAACCACTTACCAAATAAGCAGCCTTCCACAGAGAGAGTGAATAAGGATGAGTGAGGATACTACCCAAAGGCAGCACTTGCAAGACTCTGAGGCTAAGCGATGTGTGGCCAGTTTATCAAGAAGAAGAGGAGCCATCTTTCATTCCTCCACATGTAAAGAATAAATAACTAAATAAATGAACAAATGTGCTCATATTCCCTTTGCTTAACCCCTAGTGCCTCGCGGAAAGCAAAAATTTTCTTTGATAACCCTGATCCAAGACTGTCCTTCCCACACTGGGGCAAACATTAGTTGAGAATTCTAGGAGTGGTGTCCACCTCTATCATGCTAGGATAGTGTTGAAAGCTCTATGGATCAAGCAATCTAATTCAAAGTGAAGAGAGGCCCTCATTTCATTTCCCATACAGTCAAAAGCAACCCCTTGCCAAACCCATTGAGCCACTTATCCTTTCTTAACAAAACCCCAACCTAGGGATCACTGCCCACACTAGGTATATTGAACTTCCAAGGAAAAGATTTAAGGGGAAAGGTGTCGCACCCAGATTTTTCGTGCCCGAGGAATACTCACCCAAGCGGGAAAAATGTTGTACTCTCTCGTTAGAACTCACCCTCCTAAAAGAATGAGTGCGACTAGGTTTGAATTGAAAAATTGATTGAAATAAAGGGCTTTTAAGAAAGGATTTGGAGTCGCCACCTAACTTGATTAAGGTGAGTTAGGTCACCTAAAAACTAAGAATAATCCGAAGACTACGCTTAGGGTTTTTAGAAAACAATTTTGAAAATATCTCCTCAAGAGAGGGTTTTTAAGAAAACGGGTTGTTTGGCAACCTTTGGAAAATATCTAACCCTTTTAGAAAAATGACTCCTTTTGGTATTTGAAAACAGTGATCCTAGGTTCGGAGGTTGGTTACGTGTAGGGAAGACGCACTAAGCTATCACCCTACCCCGCCCTTTCGGTACCTACATGTCAATCTACCCTAGATTCACCTATGAGAGTCTCCGACTAACTATAGTTCAACCCTATTCACTTTGAAAAACAATGTTTGAAAAATATGATGCATGATATGCAAGTGCAAGATAAGAGAATTGATTTGGAAAAAGATTTGAAAAGAAGTTGATTAGATTTGAAAATAGATTTGAAGAGATGGAATTGAAATTGGAAAGTTTTAGAAATTGGAAATAAAGATTTAAAAATAGATTTTTGGAATGGGAAACTTGAAAATAGATTGGAGACTTGAAAAGATTGTGGAATTTGAGATTTGGAAAGATTTGAAAACCGCACCCATGAGGGTGGAATTGAAAGTTTGAAAAATATTGTGACCGCACCTATGAAGGTTGCCTACGTATCCCTTTGGGGGAATCAGGTCAGTCGTAGTTCGAACCGGAGTCCGATTGAAAAGAGATTGATTTGAAGAGAGAGATTGGATTGGAAGATTGAGAGATTGAATTGAAAATTGAATTTGATTTGAAATTGGAAGAGGAGATTGAAAATTGAAATTGAGAAGATTGGACTTTGATTTGAAAAGATAGATTTGGACTCGTTTTAGAAAGATGAAGGTTTAGGAAACCTAGACTTAGGAAAGAGAAGAGACTTAGGAAAGATTTGACTTGACTTGGGAGGTTTAGGAGATTAGGAAAGATTGGATTTAGGAAATGTTAGAATTAGGGAATGTTCGATTTAGGAAAGTTTTGAAATTGGAAAGTTTCATTCTTGGAAAGTTTTGAAATTAGGAAAGTTTTAGGTTTAGGAAAATTTTGAAAATTGCAAAGTTTTGGATTTAGAAAGTTTTGAAATAGGGAAGTTTCAACTTAGGAAAGTTTGAATTAGGAAAGTATTGTTTTAAGAAAGGTTTTGAAATTAGGAAGTTTTGAAAATTGAAAAGTTTTGAATTTAGAAAGTTTTGGAAAAAGGAAAGTTTTCGGTTTAGGAAATGTTTGAATTAAGAAAGATTTGAGTTTAGAAAAGTTTTAGATTTGAAAAGATTTTGAAGTTTTGGAAAGTTTAGAATTTAGAAAGTTTTTAAGTTTAGAAAGATTTAACTTAAGAAGGTTTCAAATTTAGAAAGTTTTGAATTTGGAAAGATTTGAAATTTAGAAAGTTTAAGATTTAGAAAGTTTTAGAGTTTTAGAAAATCTTAAGATTAGGAAAGGTTTGAGTTTAGGAAAGATTTGAAAGCTTGGATTTGAAAAAGATTTTGGAAAGGGGTAGAATTAGGAAAGGGTTGAATTAGGAAAGATTGGAAGGTTGAATTTTAAAACTTAGGAAAGATTTTTACGTTCAAGTTTTGGAAACTTAAGATTTAGGAAAGTGGAAGTTTAGGAAGGTTTTGATTTAGGAAAGAATTGGATTTTGAAACTTAAGGAAAGGTTTAAAGTTCAAGTTTAGGAAACTTATGGTTTAGGAAGGAATTGAATTAGGAAGGTTTGGATTAGGAAGGGATTGGATTTGGTTTTTAAAAGCAAAAGTTTGATTTATTTCCAAAAACGGAGGATAGGATCTAGTTTCCGAAACGAGGAGATTGGATTTGGTAAGGATTTGGAAAGGGAGATTCTGGAAACCCTAGATTTGGAAAATTATTGTTTTGACGTAGAAAAGTGGTTTTGGAAACGTGTATAGTTTGGATGTGAAAACTAGAGGTTTTGGAAACCTCGGTTTGGGGCAAAGTTTGGAAACCATGTTTTGGGGAAAAAAATTAGGGTTTCCTAATTGCGAGTTCTAGGGCTTGACTTGGGCTCTAAGAAAAGAGTTTTTAGAAAGTGTGTTTTTAGAAACGTAGATTTTCTAGAAGGGAGTCCTAGGGAGGAATTTTTGGAAAGTGAATTTGGAAAGAGATTTTAGAGAGAAGAAGTTTTTTGGAAAGCATGTTTTTGGAAACGTAAATTTTGGAAGGAAGATCCTAGGGGAAAATTTCTAGAAGGGAGATTTTGGAAAAGAGAGTTTTTGGAAAGATTTTTAGGGAGTGTTTTTAGAAAATGAATTTTGAGGAAAGAAGTTTTGGAAAGGAGTTGAAAAAGAGAGTTTTGAAAAAGAGATTTTGAAAGGGAGTTTTTGAAATCAATTTTGAAGAGGGGAGTTTTAGGGAAGTATGTTGAAAAAGAGATTTTTAGGAAGAGATTTTGAAAGAGAGTTTTTGGAAAGTATAAAAATATCTCACTTTCCTAAAGCGATTCTAGCCATAAGAGGGCTAGAACCACTTTAAGAAAGTGGTTTTGAAAACAAAGTTTGAAAATATAGGCCAAAAGGCCACTTTTAATATAACACTTTCCTAAAGCAACCCTAGCCATGGAAAGGCTAGAATCACCCTAGAATTGTGATTTTGAAAACAAGTTTTTGAAAAAGAGATTTTGATGCAATTTTGAAAACAAGCTTGAAAACGCTTTGAAAAACAACTTTGAAAACGAGTTTTGGAAGATGCAAGACTATGATATGCACAATGCAATTTGGGGTCGTGAACATACAAGGTTAAGGCTTCACCACATAATCAAGGGGGTTGGACCCGCGTGGTCTTTGGTTAGACTAGAAGAAAGCCCCCGACACGGTGACTCTCCCATAGTCCAATCCTACACATGGACCGGGAATCCCCTTGTTTCAAGCATGCAAAGAAAGGGGGGGGGGGAAAGAGATGGGGGATTAAAATAGAGAAAACCCAAGTGGGTTGGAGAGAGAAGAGAGAGGGGGGAAGTGCAGAAAATTAAAGAGAAAGCCTACCTTGTTTCTTGTTTATTTTGCGCGCCGTGCAGTCTTCGGTCTTCGGTCTTGATCTTCACCCTTCAGTCTTCAAGGGTTGTCTTCAAGCTTTGGAGGGCTGCTCTTCAAGTCTTCAGAGAGTGGTTGAATGCTATTGTATGAGTGTATGGGGAAGTGTATGAGTGTATAGGAGGCTAGGGTTTTGTGTATAGTGGCTAGGGTTTAGTGTAGGGTGGCTAGGGTTTGGAGAACTTAAGGAAACTAGGGTTTTTGGAGGTGCTCGAGCTCTGTATATCGAATTGTGTGATTTCTAGGTTAAGTTTTCAGACCCTTTTCACGTTGAATGAGGCTCTGTATTTATAGAGGGAAGACAAGCCTGGCGCCTGTTGCAGTGGCGCTAGGGCAAAATTTACACTGGCGCCACTAGTAGTGGCGCCCGGCCATTTTTTGGCTTGGCGCCACTACTAGTGGCGCCAGCCATTTAGGAAACAATTAAGGTCGGCAAGCAACATATTTTTGACTAGATTTGGGCGCCTGTACTAGTGACTACCATGTAAACTTTAGCCTGGCTTCACTGGGAGTGACTCCGGAAAGTCCGGGAATGATTTGAAGGAGCCGGGAGTGACCTGGAAGGCCGGAAAGGAGCAGGAACACTTAAAATAGTGTCCTGGAGGTATTTGACTTGAAAGGTGAGGATAAGATGTGTCGGAAAGGTTGACCGAGCCTTTAGGGGCAAAACGGTCAACCGAATCGGAAAATTACCGGGACAGACTCAAACTGTCCCAGAAGAAGACTTGGGATCTGGAAACATTATTTAGAATGTTCCCAAAGGTTTCTAGTTGGATTCCCAGAGCCGGTGTGGTCGGAAAAGGAGACCGGCCCACTAGGGGCAAAATGGTCATTTTGTATCGGGTTCGCCGGAATTGACTCGGAATGGTCCGGAAAGGTAAAGAAAGGTTGAGAACACTATAAAAAGTATTCTCGGGTCATTACCGGTTTGATAACCAGAGCCGGTGTGGTTGAAGAAGGAAAACAGCCCTCCAAGGGCAAAACGGTCATTTTGTACCGGGTTTGCCGGAACTGACTCGGAATGGTCCGGAAAGGTAAAGGAAGATTGAGAATACTATAAAAAGTATTCTCAGGTCATTACCGGTTTGATAACCAGAGCCGGTGTGGTTCCCGGGGCGTTCGGATGCCTAGGGGCAAAATGGTCATCTGTACCGAAAAGTCTCGCAAAAGGTCCTAAGGGTAGTTTGGTCCTTTTCCTCCGAAGTGGGCTAACAGCCACTGGTGTTGACCTAAGTTTTGAGTGTTTCTGCCACTCAAATGGTATGTGTATTTCCGCTACTCGGACGGGGTTGATGATTTGTGAGTATTTCTGCTACTCGGACGGGGTTAATGATTTGTGAGTATTTCCGCTACTCGGACGGGGTTGATGATTTGTGAGTATTTTCGCTACTCGGACGGGGTCAATGATTTGTGAGTATTTCCGCTACTCGGACGGGGTTGATGATTTGTGAGTATTTCCGCTACTCGGACGGTTCTGTGAGTATTTCCGCTACTCTAACGGTTTTGTGAGTATTTTCACTACTCTAACGGTTCTGTGAGTAGTTTTGCTACTCGGACCGTCTCGAGGAATAAACTGTCTCGAGAGAGGGATTGGAAAGGGGTCTTACCATCTCCGTAGAGACGTGCCTGGATTGGAACCGTCTCAGGGAATAAACTGTCTCAAGAGAGGGATTGGAAAGGGGTCTTACCGTCTCCGAAGAGACGTGCCTGGGTTTTGAGTGTTTTCGCCACTCTAACGGTGTGAGTATTTCCGCTACTCTAACGGTTTGGTGAGTACTTCCGCTACTCTAACGGTTTTGTAAGTACTTCCGCTACTCTAACGGTTTTATGAGTAGTTTCGCTACTCAGACCGTCTCGAGGAATAAACTGTCTCGAGAGAGGGATTGGAATTGGAATAAGAAAGGACAATGCCCCTAAGGGCATTTTAGTCATTTTGCCTCTATTTGGGCCTGACAGGCCCGTGAAGCGATGGAAAGACGGAATTTGGACTAGAGGATTGGTTTCGACTGGAATATGTCCATAATGACTTGAAAACAAGTTGGACGGAGTGTAGACTGCCGAGCGGTCAAAAATGGAGTGCTTACAAAAGGGTTAAAGAATTGTTTCGTTTCATAAAAGAAAAGAAAAGAAATAGAAAGGAAAAGCAAAAGAAAGGAGTTGCCAAGGGGCAAGAGGCCAAAAAAAAAAAACCATGATTCCAAAGAAAGGCCTGAAGAAAATTGTGATTGAGTTAACTTCAAAGGCGTAGAAAAGAAAATCATGTTTATCTCAAGAAGTACATGGAAAGGGTGAAAGAACGAGGTTATTTTCACCCTGAGAAATATATGGCCAAAAGCGAGAAGGAAATTTAAAGGTGATCCTAGGTTACAAGGAAATCCAGTAGAAACAATAGGTTTGAGCCTTTACCCTTTCTTGCAAAACCCTGAAACCATGGCCTACATTACAACCCTATTAATGTCCCCTCTGATTGAAAATAGATTGCTTGATCTAAATGAGTTAGATTCGCTGCCAATGCTAAAAAAAAAAAAAAAAAAAAAAAGAAAAAAAAAAGATGCTAATCCTACTGAAAAACGGTTAAGGACAGTTTGGATCTAAGCCTTGCTAAAAGCAACATTGAATTTGAGCCTACATATCCTGTTATTTCTAAAACTCCATAACCTAGCCTACATTACGGTCCTAAACAAAGTCTTCTCGGATTGAAATGACTGGCCACTTATCGCTCTGCCAAAGGTCAGGTAAGCGGTTGCTAGAACTCCGAGAGTCGAGAGTCTCAGCCCAATAACCCTATACACTAACCTTAAGATAGAAAGTGGGAGGCGGTCAAGAGGTTGAGAAAGGTTCGAAGTGCTATCATCCAATCAAGATAGGGTTAAGCCAAAGGAGAGGCTAAACCCCCGAAGAGGAGGGAGTTACCATTCCCAAGGCTACAAGTCTAACAGCACCCTGTGTCATTCTATTAACATATTTCTAACCTGTACATATGTCTAAAAAAAAAAAAAAAACAAAAAAAAAAAAAAATCAGCGTGAGCTTTGCACATATAGGATATAGCTCCCTGTAGAAATAAAAGTCATCAACATCAACTCATGTAATATATATCTAACATCATCATACATCACATGCCTCTAATCATATATATCTGTCTATCTGTGCATCTAAGTACCATAAACATCCATCCTTATACAAAACTATGCAAAATAAAACTGTCTAACATCAGTACATCTCAGGGACAAAGGGCAAAAGAAGATCAAAGTCTCATGCATCACAGGTCAAAATCAATATCATTTGGATCAAAATCTCCGAAACCCAGCATCGGAGGAGGAGGATAACTACTCGAAGCACCACCATCCTACAGGGAAGACAGAACCGAAATCAGCTGCATACAAAAGGAACTAAGCAATAGCAGAGCAATAAGGAGCAATGAGAGAATAACTTACCCCCCCACCACCCATCTGAGACAACCAAGCCGTCAGGGAAGCTACCTCGGCCTGGTATTGGTCCCGCTCCATCTGGTACCGATCTCTCTGGTCTTTCACAGCAGTAAACTCGGCCTGGGGCACATATCCTCCAACCCGGCGCCACAAGTCAACAAGCTCCTGGCCAACAGCATACCCACCGACTACTACCTCGAACCGGGTGAAGGCACCAACTGAATGGGCTCCAAAGTGCACAGCGTAATCCGTATCCGGAGGAAGCAAGAACTCGGCACCTGGCTGGCGCTCCTGGTAGGGGATGGGCACTCCAGCCACCAGAGCTCCAAACATATACTCTAGCGGAGCCCCTGATGATCGAAACTCCTCGTGAAACTGTCTCTAGTGCCGCTCTCCAAGGTAGGACTCCCAGGTGTCATCACTGAGAAAAGCAGCTCTCGGCAAGGACAACGGGACCAAGTACCGAACTGTCTCGTAATGGACTGATCCAATGAAAGGCCGCCAGGTCACATCCCTCGCCTCAATCAACTCCAGGTTAGCCCGGAGTGTCACGAAGTCAGTAATCTCCGATCGCTGGGCTACCCGGTCACGAGCCCACCTCAAAGCGCGAGGATAGAGATCATCATCGACAACTGCAGGACGACGCACTGGCAAGTACTCGTAACTCCACCAGACAAGGAAGGGCCAAAAGCTAGTCATGCTGCCCCAACGAGAAGAAGTCCGAACCCACATCGATCGGAGAAAGCAGCCAAAAGAAAAGGACCCCCAGTCCAACTCAGACAAAGCTCCCAGATCGGTTACTATACTCACCAAACGGCATGGCACGAGTGACTTGTTGTTGTTGCAAAAGCAGCTGAAGATGATGTACAACACAAGTCGCTGTCTCATGATATCCCGCCTGGCAGGCGATGGCTCAATAGCAAAAGTACGCTCACCCTGACTAATCCAAGAGACTAGGAAGGCAGAACGCTCAGGCTGAGGCAAATCCAACAGCAAACAGGCCTCGTCCCTGCTGACCGGGTGCAGGGTGATCCACCGGCCGACAAAGGAGAGTCCTGTAATAATCGCCCAATCTAAAGGAGTGGGGCCTAACTCGAAGCCGACGAAATGGAAGGTCCTAGTCTCCCCGAACCACCGCTCAACCAATGCCCGTACCAAATGCCGGTTCAGGCGGTTAGCCTGTAATCCCATAAAGGCGCCAAACCCGATCTCTGCCAAGAAGGCGCGGTATGATGGGGCAGCCTGCTGCATGGTCACAAACACCTGATGAACAGCCCATCGGAAAGCTGTGTGTACCCGCGAAGGTGGTAAATGCTGTCTAGAATATACACTAGGGTGATAGGCCAAATTCCCGAGAGGTGGGACATCCGGTATCTGCAAATCTCTCAAGTCGGCGTCTGTCTGCCTATGCCTGGAAGAAGCTCTCCCATAGCCGGTCACCTGGTCCCCAAGGCCCGGTACCTCCTCCTCGGCGTCAACCTCCTCAGCAAAAGCCTGCTCAACCGAAGGAAAAGGGTCGACAGGTAGTCTACTCCCCTGCCCGCTCTGGCTGGATGAGGATCGTCCGGTGGATCGTCGACTACCTTTGGATCGACTAGAACCGCTAGCAGAATTGGTCCGGGCTGCCTTCCCCGAGCGGCGCCTCCTCTCAGAACCGTCATCACCTGCATCTGCCATCCTGAAAAGGCAAGCCAAGGTAAGTGATGTTAATATACCATCCATGCAGTTTAAATAACAGTAAAATAAAACAAACAAATAACACAAAACAAATAAAGGATTTTGAATAACAAATCAAAAACAAAATTTTCACGCATCTTGATTCTTCCAACTCCAAATCACGTCTCAGGGGTTCTTTGCCTTTTCCTTCAAAAAGATTTTATTTCTAAAACTTTAACCAACTATTTTCTTAACTTCTAAAAATTTCGGCAGAGTCCCATTTAAAAGTGGCCCCTACAACGCCCATGACATCAACACAAAACACCAAATATGCACCTTCCAACACCACAATCACATAACAATGGCACCCGTGCACACTTTTCAATTTTTCAAAATTTGCAAAACTCATGTTTTATTTTTCAAATAAATCAATGGTTTTCAAAAGGCTTCCAAAATTTTTCAAAATCACCTCAAATGTTTTCAAAATATTCCTACATTTTTCCAAATTTCAAACTTCAAAAATTTCGTCAATTTCTGGAATTTTCTAATTTTTCCTAATTTTCTAACTATTTTTCTAATTTTCAAAAAATTAAAAATTCACCGAGTTTTCAAAAAATCACGAAACTTCATACGGTTGTCAAACACATTTTTCTAAGGCATATTGCACAAAAACATGGCCAGAAAACCCAATATCCATGCCTATAGGAACAAATTTCCTATTCTTGCAGAAAACCCTCTTCACACATTTACATATAATCACTCAAATTCAATCAAACAACCATCAAATTGCAAAAAAACAACATCACCAAAGTGTTCAAAACATATCAAAACATCAATTCCACTATTCACATGATTCAAACGAAGTTCTACACATCAAAATCAACAAACTTTGAAAACTCACCTTTTGGAAGTTCTCCGGCGAAATCTTCACTTCCGGCGACTTTTCCGGCGACGTGGACTCCCTCCGGCAATCACCCGTGGTCCCCAAGGAGTGCTCCTTCAATGTCCAAGACGGATTCCTCGCAATGCCTCACAAATTTGCCAAAAACTTTTCAAATCCCGTGGGTGTGCGAACCAGAAATTTTCTGGTTTTTAACCATAAGCCTGGCGCCACTAGCAGAGACGCCAGTGCTTTATTGCCAAAGGCGCCACTACTAGTGGCGTTAGTTCTAAATTTTGGGCAATTTTGCCATTTTTCCCGCCAAAACTTGCTTTCGAAGGCCTTTTTTGGCCCGTTATCCGTTTTCGACCCCCGTTGTCGGAAGATTTTCAGTGTCCGTCCCTCCGACTGCCTCGCGGTCAACACGGGACACTTACTCTTATCGTTTTCTGTCTTTGACAAGCAAAGACAGAAAAAGAGGGGCAGCTGTAAGCACCCCATTTTTGACCGCTCGGCAGTCTACACTCTGTCCAGACTTGTTTTCAAGTCATTATGGGCATATTCCAATCGAAACCAATTCTCTAGGTTCAAATTCCATCTTTCCATCGCTTTGCGGGCTTGTCAGGCCCAAATGGAGGGAAAATGACCAAAATGCCCTTAGGGGCATTGTCCTTTCTTATTCCAATTCCAATCCCTCTCTCGAGGCAGTTTATTCCTCGAGACGGTCCGAGTAGCAAAACTACTCACAGAACCGTTAGAGTAGCGGAAATACTCACAAATCATCAACCCCGTCCGATTAGCGAAAATACTCACAAATCATCAACCCCGTGAGAGTAGCGGAAATACTCACAAATCATCAACCCCGTCCGAGTAGCGGAAATACTCACAAATCATCAAACCCGTCCGAGTAGCGGAAATACTCACACCGTTAGAGTGACGGAAACACTCAAAACCTAGGTCGACACCAGTGGCTGTTAGCCCACTTCGGTGAAAAATGACCAAATTACCCTTAGGACCTTTTTCGAGACTTTTCGGTCAAGATGACCATTTTGTCCCTAGGCATCCGGATGCCCCGGGAACCACATCGGCTCTGGGTATCAAACCGGTAATGACCCGAGAATACTTTTTATAGTGTTCTCAACCTTCCTTTACTTTTCCGGACCATTCCGAGTTAGTTCCGGCCAACCCGGTACAAAATGACCGTTTTGCCCCTGGAGGGCCGGTCTCCTTTTTCGACCACACCGGCTCTGGGTATCAAACCGGTAATGACCCGAGAATACTTTTTATAGTGTTCTCAACCTTCCTTTACCTTTCCAGACCATTCCGAGTCAGTTCCGGTGAACCCGGTACAAAATGACCATTTTGCCCCTCGTGGGCCGGTCTTCTTTTCCGACCACACCGGCTCTGGGTATCAAACCGGAAACCTCTGGGAACATTCTAAATAATGTTTCCAGATCTCAAGTCTTCTTCCGGGACAGTCCGAGTCTGTCCCGATTGTTTCCTAGTTCGATTGACCGTTTTGCCCCTAAAGGCTCGGTCAACCTTTCCGACCCACCTTATCTTTATTTTTCAAGTCAAATACCTCCAGGACACTGTTCTAAGTGTTCCTGCTCCTTTCCGGCCTTCCGGGTCATTCTTGACTCCTTCAAATCATTCCCGGACTTTCCGAAGTCACTCCTAGTGAAGTCAGGCTAAAATTTACATGGTAGTCACTAGTACAGGCGCCCAAATCTAGTCAAAGATACGTTCCTTGCCGACCTTAATTATTTCCTAAATGGCTGGCGCCACTAGTAGTGGCGCCAAGCCAAAAAATGGCCTGGCGCCACTACTAGTGGCGCCAGTGTATAATTTGGCCTGGCGCCACTGCAACAGGCGCCAGGTTTGTCCTCCCTCTATAAATACAGAGCCTCATTCAACGTGAAAGGGGTCTGCAAACTTAACCTAAAAATCCTATATTTCGATATACAAAGCTCGAGCACCTCCTAAACCCTAGCCTCCCTAGGTTTTCCAAACCCTAGCCACTATACACAAACCCTAGCCTCCTATACACTCATACACTCCCCCATACACTTATACACTAGCCTTCAACCACCCTTCGAAGACTTGAAGAGCAGCCATCCAAAGCTTGAAGACAATCCTTGAAGACTGAAGGTGAAGATCAAGACCGAAGACCGAAGATCGAAGACTGCACGGCGCGCAAATTAAAGAAGATACAAGGTGGGCTTTCTCTTTAATTTTCTGCATTCCCCCCTCTCTCTTCTCTCTCCAACCCACTTGGGTTTTCTCTATTTTAATCCCCCATCTCTTCCCCCCCCCCCTTTTCTTTGCATGCTTGAAACAAGGGGATTCCTAGTCCTTGTGTAGGATTGGGCTATTGGAGAGTCACCGTGTCGGGGGCTTTCTTCTAGTCTAACCAAAGACCACGTGGGTCCGGCCCCCTTGATTATGTGGTGAAGCCTTAACCTTGTATGTTCACGACCCCAAATTGCATTGTGCATATCATACTCTTGCATCTTCCAAAAACCGTTTTCAAAGTTGTTTTTTTCAAAACATTTTTAAACTTGTTTTCAAAATTGCATCAAAATCTCTTTTTCAAAAACTTGTTTTCAAAACCACAATTCTAGGGTGATTCTAGCCTTTCCATGGCTAGGGTTGATTTAGGAAAGTGTTATATTAAAAGTGGTCTTTTGGTCTATATTTTCAAACCTTGTTTTCAAAACCACTTTCCTAAAGTGGTTCTAGTCCTCTTATGGCTAGGATTGCTTTAGGAAAGTGAGATGTTTTTAATTCTTCTAAACTCTCCCTCTCTTTAAAAATCTCTTCCTAAAAATCTCTTTTTCAACATACTTTCCTAAAACTTTCCTCTTCAAAATTGTTTTCAAAAACTCCTTCCAGAATCTATTTTTCAAAACTCCCTTTTTCAACTCCTTTCCAAAATCCTTTCCCCAAAATCCACTTTCTAAAAACGCTCCCTAAAAATCTTTTCAAAAACTCTCTTTTCCAAAATCTCCCTTCTAGAAATTGCCCTTTAGGATCTACCTTCCAAAATCTACGTTTTCAAAAACACACTTTCCAAAACTCCTTCTCTTTAAAATCTTTTTCCAAAAACTCCCTCTTCAAATTCACTTTCCGAAAATTCTTCCCTAGGATTCCCTCCTAGAAAAAACCTTCGTTTCCAAAAAAAAAAACGCACTTTCCAAAAATCTCTTTCCTTAGAGCCCAAGTCAAACCCTAGAGCCCACAATTAGGAAACCCTAATTTTCTTTCCAAAAACATGATTTTCAAACTTTGCCCCAAACCTAGGTTTTCAAAATCTCTTGTTTTCACATCCAAACTATACATGTTTCCAAAACCTATTTTCTACGTCAAAACTATGGTTTTTCAAATCTAGGGTTTCTAGAATCTCCCTTTCCAAATCCTTACCAAATCCTATTTTCCCTTTAGGAAACCGAATCAAATCTCCCCATTTAGGAAACTAGATCCCGTCCTTCGTTTTTGGAAACAAAATCAAATATTTTCTTTTAGAAACCCAAATCCAATCCCTTCCTAATCCAGACCTTTCTTAATTCAATTCCTTCCTAAACCATAAGTTTCCTAAGTTTAAACTTTAAACCTCTCCTTAAATTTTAAAATCCAACTCTTTCCTAATTCAAATCATTCCTAATCCTTCACTTTCCTAAATCTAAAGTTTCCAAAACTTGAACATAAAAATCTTTCCTAATTTAACCATTTCCTAATTCAACCCCCTTTCCAAATCTTAACTTTCTAAATTCAAGCTTTTAAACCTTTCTTAAATTCAAACCTTCCCTAATTTCAAGATTTTCTAAAACTCTAAAACTTTCTAAAATCTTAAATCTTTCTAAACTCTAAAACTTTCTAAATCCTAAACTTTCCAAATTTCAAATCTTTTCAAGTCTAAAGTTTCCTAAATTCAAAACTTTCTTAAGTTAAATCTTTCTAAACTTCCAAGCTTTCTAAATTCTAAATCTTTCTTAAACTTCAAATCTTTCCAAATCTAAGGCTTTTTCTAAACTCAAACTTTCTTAATTCAAACATTTCCTAAATTGAAAACTTTCCTTTTTCAAACCTTTCCCAAAACGAAACTTTCTTATTTTCAAAACTTCCTTGTTTTCAAAACTTTCCAAAATCAAAACTTTCCTTTTTCAAACATTTCTAAATTCGAAACTCTCCTAATTTGAAAACTTTCCTAAACCTAAAACTTTCCTAAATTCAAAACTTTCCTAATTTCAAACTTTCCAAAAATGACACTTTCCTAATTCAAAACTTTCCTAATCTAAATTTTTCCTAAATTTCAAGTTTCCAAATCTTTCAAAATCTTCCAAATCTAACATTCCAATCCAATCTTTCTTAATCTCAAGTCTTTCCTAGGTCTCCTACCTTTTCTAAGTCTAGGTTTCCTTAACCTCCTTCTTCCCAAAACCAAGTCTTTCCAAAATCAATCTTTCCAAAGCAAGTCCAATCCTCTCCATTCCAATTTCAAATCTCCTCTTCTAATTTCAAATCAAATTCAATGTCCAATTCAAGTTCCTTCTTCAAATCCACTCTTCTATTTTCAATCGGACTCCGGTCCGAACTACGACTGACCTGATTCCCCCAAAGGGATACGTAGGCAACCTCCATAGGTGCGGTCACAATACTTTTCAAACTTTCAATTCCACCCTCATGGGTGCGGTTTCCAAAATCTTTTCAAATCTCAAATTCCAATCTATTTTCAAAATTCCAAAATTTCTATTTTCAAACTTCTACTTTCAATTTTCAAACTTTTCAATTTCAATTCTATTTCTCCAAATCTATTTTCAAATCAAATCAATTTCTATTTTCCAATTCTCTCATCTTGCACTTGCATATCATGCATCATATTTTTCAAACATTGTTTTTCTAAAGTGAATAGGATCGACCATTTGTTAATTCAAGACTCTCATAGGTGAATCTAGGGTAGATTGACATGTAGGTACCAAAAGGGTGGGGTAGGGTGATAGCTTAGTGCGTCTTCCCTACACGTAACCAACCTCCGAACCTAGATCACTGTTTTCGAAAGACCAAAAGGAGTTATTTTTCTAAAAAGGGCTAAATGTTTTCCAAAGGTTGCCAAACAACCTGTTTTCCTAAAAAACCCTCTCTTGAGGAGATATTTTCAAAAAAACGTTTTCAAAACCCTAAGTGTAGTCTTCGGATTACTCTTAATTTTTAGGTGACCTAACTCACCTTAATCAAGTTAGGTGGCGACTCCGAATCTTTTTCAAAAGCCCTTTATTCAAACCTAATTTTCAATTCAAACCTAGTCGCACTCATTCTTCTAGGAGGGTGAGTTCTAACGAGAGAGTACAACATTTTTCCCGCTTGTGTGAGTATTTCTCGAGTGCGAAAAATTTGGGCGCGACACCGAACCCAGGTGGTCTCTGGTTTGACTAAAAGAATGCCCTCGACACGGTGACCCTCCAATAGTCTAATCCTGCACATGGACCGGGAATCCCCTTGTTTCAAGCATGCAAAGGAATAGGGGGGGGGGGAAGAAATGGGGGATTAAAATGAAGGAAACCCAAGTGGGTTAGGAGAGAGAAGAGAAAGGGGGGCAGTGCGAAAATTTAAATAAGAAGCCTACCTTGTGTCTTCTTTATTTTGCTTAGCTTTGCGCTCTTTGCTTTGCTTGTTTTGCTTCAATCTTCACTTCAATCTTCAAGAGTTCGTCTTCAATCTTCAAACCTTCAGATTGCAGCCCTTTAAGTCTTCAAGGGAGAGTTGGAGGCTAGTGTATAAGTGTATGAGAGTGTATAGGAGTGTATAGGAGGCTAGTGTATAAGTGTATGAGAGTGTATAGGAGTGTATAGGAGGCTAGGGTTTAGCTAGGGTTTTGGGAGTGTATGAGCTCTGTATATCAAGAATTAGGGTTTTTAGATTGAGTTTGCGAACCTCTTTCACACTGGAAGAGGCTCTGTATTTATAGAGATGGGATAGACCTGGCATGGGATAGACCTGGCATCTGTTGCAGTGGCGCCAGGTCAAACTTCGTCTTGGCACCACTCCTAGTGGCGCCAGCCAATTAGGAAAGTTTTAAGGTCGGCAAACAACGTATCTTTGGAAGATTTGGACGCCTGTACTAGTGACTACCATGTAATTTTTAGCCTGGCTTCACTAGGAGTGACTCCGAAAAGCCCGAGGATAAATTGAAGAGGCCATGAATGACCTGGAGAGCCGAAAAAGGGGAGGAACACTTAGAATAGCGTCCCAGAGGTATTTGACTTGAAAAATGAGGATAGGATGTGTCGAAAGGATTGACCGGGTCGTTAGGGGTAAAACGGTCAATCAAACTGGAAAGCTGCCGGGACGGACCCGGAATGTCCCGAAAAAATATTCGAGATTTGAAAACATTATTCAGAATGTTCCCAAAGGCTTGCCGGTTTGATACCCAGAGCCGGTGTGGTTGGAAAAGGCGACCGGCCCTCTAGGGGCAAAACAGTCATTTTGCACCGGGTTCACCGGAAATGACTCGGAATGATCTGGAAAGATAAAGAAAGGTCGAGAACACTGTAAGAAGCATTCTTGGGAGGCAACTAGTTTGATACCCAAAGCCGATGTGGTTCCCAGGGCATTCGAATGCCTAGGGGCAAAATGGTCATCTTGACCGAAAAGTCTCGGAATTGGCCCAAAACTGATTAGAAGGCACCTAATCATGCCAGATTGCCTTTAAGACAATCTTGAAAGGTTGGACTTACCGTTCTAAGGATTCAAATGTGTTCTCGAGAAACGTATCAAAAAATGGTCCTAGGGGCAGTTTGGTCATTTTTAACCGACGTGGGCTAGCAAGCACTGGTGTTGACTTGGGTTTTGAGTGTTTTCGCCACTCTGACGGCGGTCACGTGATACAGGGATTTGTTGTATATCGACCTGTTTGCGAGTATTTTCGCTACTCTGAGGTTCGCGATCATTCCTGAAACTGCCTGATCTAGGGAAGCTGCTAAAGGGACTTAGTGCCTGAGAATCAACCTTCTCGGAAGGCGTGCCTAAACAGATATTTCTGTATTGGTGGGCTAGCAGGCACCAAAGGTGGACCGTTCTACCATCTAGGGGACTTGGGGTCTCGTCCCGGTCGACAGGTTTAAAGGGACTTACCGTTTCAAAGAGATTTTCTTCAAAAAACGTGCCGGACCGTCTCGAGGAATCAACTGTCTCGAGAGAGGGATTGGAATTGGAATTGGACTTGGAAAGGGGACTTACCGTCTTCGGAAAGACGCGCCTGTTGGAATTGGAAAGGGAACTTACCGTCTTCAGAAAGACGTGCCTAATTTGGAATTGGAAAAGGGACGTACTGTCTTCGGAAAGACGTGCCTGATTTGAAATTGGAAAGGGGAGTTACCGTATTCAAAAAGACGTGCCTGATTTGGAATTAGAAAAGGGACTCACCGTCTTCAAAAAGACGCGCCTGATTTGAAATTGGAAAAGGGACTTACCGTCTTCTGAAAGACGTGCCTTATTTGGAATTGGAAAATGGACTTACCGTCTTCGGAAAGACGTGCCTGATTTGGAATTAGACCAAACAATGCCCCCAAGGGCATTTCGGTCCTTTTGCCTCTATTTGGGGCCCGGCGAGGCCCGCGAAGCGATGAATTGACGGGATTAGACTTAGAAAGTTAATTTGGATTGAAACATGCCCACAATGGCTTGAACACAAGTTTGGACGGAGTGGAGACCGCCTAGCGGTAAAAAATGGGGTGCTTACAACTAGGAGTGACTCTGGAAGGTCTGGGGATGAATTGAAGGGGCTGAGAATGACCCGGAGAGCTGGAAAGGGACAGAAACCCTTAGAATATTGTCTCAGAGACAACGAACTTGAAAAATGATGACAAGATTTGTTAGAAGGGTTGACCAGGCCATTAGGGGCAAAACGGTTAATTGGGCCAGAAAGCTACTGAGACGGGCTCAGAATGTCCCGGAAGAAGACTCGAGATTTGAAAACATTATTTAGAATGTTCCCAAAGGTTTTCGGTTTGATACCCAGAACCGGTGTGGTCGGAAGAGGCGACCGACCCACAAGGGACAAAACGGTTATGTTGCACCGGGTTCGCCGGAGCTGACTCAGAATGATTTGGAAAGATAAAAGAAGGTTGGGAATACTATATAAAGCATTCCCAAGAGGTTACCAGTTTGATACCCAGAGCCGATGTGGTTCTTGGGGCGTTCAGATGCCTAGGGACAAAATAGTCATTTAGCTCAAGTGGGCCCTACGTGCCTGAGAAGCAACCGGTGGACTAAATTGGAGTTTAGAAATTGGGCTAGTGTTTGAATATGCATGTGATGTGTGAAAGTGAGCCCAGTCGGGCCGGAGATTGCCGAGCGGGCAAAAATGGGGTGTTTACACTTATGCCAATTCTAAAAATACACAGGTAAATGGGTGAATGCATGTTATACTTTATTTATTTATTTATTTTTTGCATGTCCTAATTTTATATATATATATATATATTTTATGAATGCACAAGTTCTTACAAGAATGGAATTTAATGCGTGTTATACTTTTTGGATGAATATACATATAGGAATGGAATTAAATGCATGCCATGCTTTTTGATGAATACATGAGTGGATGTATAAGTTATACATGTCATGGATGCATTAGTACTATATGTATATAAGCTATTTATAAAGAATGTCCTAAGATTGCTCTAAGGCTCATACTCTTGGGATTTTGTCTACTTTTCAGGATTTTGTCCCATTCGGTTTTGTCCTATTTTTATTGGGGTGTGATAACATTTGCTCCATTCTTTAGGGATCTTAACATTTTGGTTTGCTATCCTATCCTTACTTTCTATAAGGTTGCTGTTTAGGATTTTTCTGACCTCACTTGATTTTCTCTCTCAAATTTTCAAAATGCCACCGTGGCTTGAGCGACAACTCGCATGCCTTTTGCAAAGTGATAAATAGCTAGGCCTTCAATCCGAGAAGACTTCTTTTAGGACCGTAATGTAGGATGGGTTTAGAGGTTGTAAGAAATGAAGGGATATTTAGGCTTAAAGATTTTCTTTTAGTGGGTTGTTTAAACTAAAACCATCTGAGCACACTTTGGAACATGAGATTGCCCCTGCATTCCTCCCCGGTTCTTCTTTCTTATCCTACTTGTCTTGATATTTTTCAGGCTTATTTGGACTAAGCAGTTCTCTTCGATCAGAAAGGACTTTAATTTGGACCGTAACGTAGGCTAGGTTAAGAGGTTTATGAATGAAAGGGTATAAAGGCTCAAAAATTATCACTTGTGGGGTTTTGAAAGACCAATGATCACCTTTGGTAATTTAACTTCCACTCACTACTTTCTTCTTTCCTTTATACTTTTGTTGTTCTTCTAGACCGCTTTCCGCCTTATAACTTTTTTTTTCATCAAGAAATTTGTTGCTAAGTCGACTTTTGGAGATGCCAACTTTTTTATTTATATTTTGAGATGACAATATCTTCTTTTGAAGTTCACCACGAACACAATATCTTTTTTACTAGAGACGCCTTTGACACCATAACTTCTTGAAAATCGCCATTTTCATTGTTGCTCATTATATCTTCTTGGAAAGCACCCTTTTCATTATTACTCATTGGTTTCTACTTATGAATTTTGCCTTAACCCAGTATGGGTGGTGACCATCTGGTCAGTTTTTTTGAAAAATTGTAACTAGCTGAAGTGGGCTTTGCAAAGAGATTTTCTTTCTGTATGGTAGCATAATTGAGGGCCTTTCATCATTTCAAATGAAATTGCTTAGTCCAAAAAGTTTTTGTACAAAATTTAGACAATGTCCCTAGAGATGATGCGTTTTTGCCAGTAAACCACTATATATTCTATCGAATCAACTACTCTGTGCTTACACCAGAGTGGGGGATGGTTACTAGTTTGGGGTTATCTGAAATGAAGTCATGTACAGCTCTAGTGGGTTGACCAAAGGACAGTGTTTATTTGGGATAAATAGAACAATGACTTCTCATCATTTTGAGGACTCGGCTACCCATCGCTTAGCCAAGATATCACACAATTGTCGCTTCTCATCATTTTGAGGACTCGGCTACCCATTACTTAGCCAGGATATCACACAAGTGTCGCCTCTTTGATGAACTCCATACCTCTTTGTTGAGACTGTTTTCTTCCTATCTCTCATTCTCTCTTTGTCTCTCCAAGGTTTTAGCCCATGTTTGAATGGGTTGCCCATGCTATCCCATCCTTCAAGTCGAGTAATTACTGAATGGGAAAGAATCCCTAAAAGCAATAATCATCCATAAGAGTATGAGACAAAATGGATAAATTGAGAACTACCTATTTTCATTTAAAAACATGATTACATGGCATGCAATGTTTATTTAAAGGCGAAAATAAAATAGACAAGTTTTGTGAAAACCTCCCTTTTCTTGTGGACCTCTTGGTGAGAACCCCTAACAGGGTTTTGAAATTCTGTCAACTTCTTTGGTATTTCATTCTTTGGGTGTATCACCAAACGACGGATGGCGGATTGACAGATCTTTTACGGTGTTTAACATGCATTTGGAAGTTAGGAGAATCTTTTGTAGCAACGCAAGGGTCTGACAAGACTTTGCAAGTGGCGAAGCCTTCTTCTATATGGACGGTGATTGTCGTGGTATGGTGTGGAGGTAGTTGGTTAGTGGTAATGTCTTGCACATGGATGGATGACTTTGCAAACGGTGAGGCCTTCCTCTTCTTACTCCTTAATGTAGGTTCAACCTCTTCTAATAACTGGGCTTATCTTTACATGGTTTTAATTGGGCGGAATGCTAGAAGGGTTCCATGAGTTCAATTAGGCTCTTTAACGTGAAAAAAAAGAAAAGAAAAACAAAACACAGTTAGCATGTGAAATTGAAGGTTTTATGCAATGCGCGTCCTATGGAGGTCCCTTCTTTGAGGAAGTCTAGGCATGATGCTGAGTCCATTTTGGAGACGGAGTTTTGCACCCTATGCAATACAATACCTCTTCGGCATGGGCTGGTTAATATTTCCTTGTTTGGGCAATCCCACCTCTATGGATGGAGAGAGATTTGGGCCTCTCTTGAGATATGGTTCTATGCATGCCATGAATCCCTAGGGTTGAAGAACCCTTAGGAGTTTTGGTGGGTTTGATTAACATAAGATCAGATTACTCATTTCTCTCTACGGTTGATTAGATGTATGAGAATGTAATGACTTGAGTTACTTTGGAACACCTTTCTCGAAATGGATATGGATGCATGAGCATGACAGAAGTGAACATGTGAGCAGTATGATAATAATAAATGAATTGTTTAGAAAACCCTCTTCTTGTCTTGCTTCTGCCTTTGGTTCTCTTGGTACTCGGAGATGAGAAGGATAGAAGACAAGAAACAAAAGAGAAATTAGTGCCTTGATTTGAAAATTTTTATGCAGTGCATGCACTAGGGGTGCCCCTACTCTTTGAGGGGGAACTAAACATGACGTATTTGACTCGCTTCTTGGAGATAGGGGTTTGCCCCTGCATGCAAATACCTTGCCGTTGAGCAGGAACATTCATTTATCCATTCATTCGTGAAAATAGAGGAGTACATGGGACTTTTTGAGTTTAAATATAAAGGAATTGAAATACATTTTAATAGGGGAAAGGGGACATTTTTTTTTGGACTTCCATCTATCTACTTTTACAATTGAAATCCTAAACTACTCTTGAGTCTTTGAATTCGCCTTTTTTAAGCTTGATGTTGAGGAGGTCGTTGAGGAACCTTGCTTGATTGCCCCTTGTCGTCTTAGTAATCCTATCTCTGTGAGCATAGAGGGATTGGGGCCCCTCTTGTGAAATGACTTGAAATGCATGTCAAGAATCCTTAGGGTTACATGGGAACCCTTAGGGATTGGGTAGGTTTAATGCATGGGAGAGTGACTTTGGTGCCACTCTCTTTGGATTGATCATATGCATGGAGATACAGTGACTTGAGTTACTTTGGAACTCTTGTCTTGACATGGAATATTGAATGTATGAATATGGATGCATAGAGTAAAGAGAGAGAGAATGCATTTGTAAAGTAAACATGGATGCATGAGTAGTTGGATAGGCATTATAACAACAGGAATACAAGCATTATAACAACATGAATAGATATATGAGCATGAGGTTGAGGGTTTACTAATGCGTCCTAAGAAGGCTCGGTTCCCAGATCTTCAAACCTAGGCCCACTACCCGAGGTGGTGCCATAATCAGTTGGTGATCCAAGTGGGGGAACCATCAAGAGGCTGTAGGCAAAGAAAGTGACACAACATCTTGCCCACAACCAATATACCGTTCCCCCTTCTAACTAGAAGGGATATATCAGGGTAGAGAATGCAAATATGCAGAATGCAAGTGCATGTGTAGTGCATGTGTGATTTTTAAAAATTAGAGAAAAGAGCCTAACAACTCCCATCCATCCTGTTCATTCCATGCATTTATAATATGTACAACAGTTAGCATGAAATAAAACAAAACGTGAATAAAAATCCACCTACAAAACAAATATGCAACATTTAGTATACAGATAACAAACTTAATGCAAGATAATATGAATGGAAATAAATTAGATATATGTTTTTGAAAACAACTTTGAAAATTTGATTTTGAAAATTTTGGAGTGGATAGGATTGAACAAATTAATTGAAGACTCTACATGGGTGAAGGGTGAAAAGACATGACAATGGCCAAACCCTCTAAATGTCCTCAGTGGAGTCGCCAACTGTAGCGCCCTAATTTTTCGCACCCGAAAAAGACAAGTGAGAAAAACACAGTGCTCTCTCGTTAGAACTTATCCTCCTAGAAAGATGAGTACGACTAGGTTTGAGTTGAAAATTTTATTTGATTAAGGGATTTTAGAAAAAAATTTGGAGTCGCCACCTAACTTGATTAAGGTGAGTTAGGTCACCTAAAACTAAGCACAATCCGAAAATTACACTTAGGGTTTTTGAAAAAGATTTTGAAAAACATCCTCAAGAGAGGGTTTTTAAGAAATAGGTTGTTTGAAAACCTTTGAAAATATTTAAGCCCTCTTTTAAAAATAACTCCATTTGGTCTTTGAAAACAATGATCTAGATTCGGAGGTTGGTTATGTGTAGGGAAGATGCACTAAGCCATCATCCTACCTTGCCCTTGTGGTACCTACATGTCTATTCACCCTAGGTTCACTCATTAGAGTCTTTAATTAATAAATGTCCAAAACTATCCACTTGATTTGAAAAGAAAAAGAAGTTGACATGATGCTTGATAATGTAAGTGCGAGAATTTGATTCAATTTTGCAAGTAGGTTTGAAAAGAACTTGATTTGATCTAAAAAGATAGATTTGATTTTGAAAGAAAGTTTTAGAAATTGGAAATAGAGATTTGAAGATAGATTTTGGAATTGAAAATTTGAAAATAGTTAAGGAATTGGAAACTTGAAAAAGGTTGTAAAAATAGATGCTTGAAAAAGGTTGTGACTGCACCCATGAGGGTTGCCTAAATAGATGCTTGAAAAATTTGATTTGAAAAGAGTTTGATTTGAAAAAGAGATTTGATTTGAAAAAGGGTTTGATTCGAACTTTGAATTGGAGATTTGACATAGAATTGGAAAAGAGGAATTTTAGAAAACTCAGGTTTGGAAAGCCATAGTTTTGGTATAGAAAAAGTGATTTTGGAAATTTAAGATTTGATGTAGAAAATAGAGATTTTGAAAATCTATATTTTGAGGAAAGATTGGAAATCATGTTTTAGGAGAGAAAATTAGGGTTTCCTAACCATGACTTTAGGGTTTGACTTGAACTCTGAGAAAAAGAGATTTTGAAAAATAGATCATTTTAGAAAGAGAGATTTTTAGGAAGAGATTTTTGGAAGGAGTTTTTAGGAAAGTAAGTTTGAAAAGAGATTTTTGAGAGGATTTAAAAAGAGGTTTTGGAAAGTAAATTTGAAAGCAATTTGGAAAGGGATTTGAATGTAGACTTTTGCAAACCTCTAAAAATATCTCACTTTCCTAGAACGATTCTAACCATAAGAAGATTAGAATCATTCTAGGATTGTGATTTTGAAAATAACAAGGATTTAAAATATGGACCATGAAAGTCATTTTAAATGTAACTCCAACCATGGAAAGGCTAGAATCACCTTAGGATTCTGATTTTGAAAATAAGTTTGGAAAAAGAAGATTTAATGCAAGTTTTGACAACGATTTTTGATGCAAGTTTTGAAAACAAGTTTTGGAGAGATACATGATCATGATATGCACAATGCAAGTTAGGGTCGTGAATGTACGAGGTTAAAGGCTTCACCACATAATCAAGGAGGCTGAACCCACGTGGTCTCCGGTTAGACTAAGAGAAAGCCCCCGACATGATGATTTTCAGTAGCCTAATCCTACATATGAACCGGGGAGTCCCTTGTTTTAAGCATGCAAGAAAAGGGGGGGGGGGTAGAAGATGGGGATTAAAATAGAAGAAAACCAAAGTGGGTTAGGAGAGAGAAGAGAGAGGGGGGAATTGTGTAAACGTAAACAGGAAGCTTACCTTGTGTCTTTTTTGTTTTGCTTGTTTTATTTTCTTTGTTTTACTTCAGTCTTCGAGAGCTTGCTTTGGTCTTCGGGAGATTTTGAGTTACAGCACTTCAAGTCTTCAATGGAGGCTTTAGAGGTCCGTATATGAGTGTATAAGAGTGTACATGAGCTAGGGTTAAGTGTATAGGAGCTAGGGTTTGGTATATGGAAGCTAAGGTTTGGAGAATCTAAAGAAAACTAGGGTTTGGAAGGGCTTCGAGCTCTGTAATTCAAAAAATAGAGTTTTTAGACTGAGTTTGCAAACCCTTTTCATGCTGGAGGAGACTCTGTATTTATAGAAAAAAGACTGAACTGGCGCTTACTATAGTGGCGCCAGGCCAAAAATCCTACTGGCGCCACTAAGAGTGGCGTCAGGTCATTTTTTGGCTTGGCATTACTACTAGTGGTGCTAGCCATTTAGGAAATGCTTAAGGTCGGCAAGCAACGTATCTTCAGAAGATTTGGGCACCTGTATTAGTGACTACCAAGCAATTTTTAGCCTGGCTTTACTAGGAGTGACTTTAAAAAAGTCCAGGAAAGATTTAAAGGGCCAGGAATGGCCCGGATTGCCGAAAAGGGACAGGAACCCTTAGAATAGTGTTTTGGGGATAGTAGACTTGAAAAATAATGTCAGGATGTGTTAGAAGGGTTGATTAGGCCATTAGGGGCAAAACAATCAATCGGGCCAGAAAGTTGTCGGGATGGACTTGGAATGTCGTAGAACAAGGTTTGAGGTTTAGAAACATTAGCTAGAATGTTCCAGGAGGTTACCGATTTGATACCCAGAACCGGCGTGGCTGGAAAAGGCAACTGGCCCACTAGAGGTGAAACGGTCATTTTGCATCAAGCTTGCCAGAATTGATTCAGAATGATCCGAAAATACATCGAAAAGCTAGGGATACTATCAGAAGCATCCCTGGGAGGTTACCAGTTTGATACCCAGAGCCGGTGTGGTTCCCTGGGCATTCGGCTACCTAGGAGCAAAATAGTTATTTTGACCGGAGGGTGTCGGAATTGGCCCAAAACTGACTGGAAGGCACCTAATCATGCCAGATTTTCTTTAGGACAATCTTGGAAGGGTGGACTTACTGTTTTGAGGACTTAGGTACTTTCTCGAAAAAGCGTACCGGAAAGCCTTGAGGGTAGTTTGGTCATTTTTTACTAGAATGGGCTAGTAGACACTGGTGTTGACTTGGGTTTTGAGTATTTCCGTCATTCTAATGGTCTGTGACGAGTTGGTTTCCAAAGGTATTTCATCCTTTGGTAAACGTGTCACGGCCAAGAGGCAAGCTCGGTCTTGTGACATAGGGGTTTATTGGCAATTCGCTATATCGACCTGTTTGCGAGTGTTTTCGCAACTCTAACGGTTGCGAAGTTTGTGAGTATTTCTGTTACTTTAACGGATCACAAACCTTCCAGAGACTACCTGATCTCGGGAAGCTGCTGAGTAGACTTATTGCCTGAGGAATTAACTTTTTTTAAAGGCGTGCCGAATTGGACACTTTTCATTAGCGGGCTAGCAGGCGCCAAAGGTGGACCCTTCTACCATCTAGGGGACTTGGGGTCTCGTCCCGGTAAACAGGTTTAAAGGAACTTACCGTTCCAATGATTTTTCTCAAAAAACGTGCCGAGCTAGAGGGCCTTACCATTTGAGGGATCAATTTTCTCGAAAGACGTGCTGGATTTGATTTGAACTAGAGTTGGATTTTGATCTTGGAATTTAATTTGAATTGGGAACTTACCGTCTTCGAGAAGACATGCCCACTGGAATTGGACCGGATAATGCCCTTAGGGTATTTTGGTCATCTCGCGTCTACTTTGGCTTAATAGGCCCACGAAGCAATTGATTGACTGGATTATGTTTGGAAAGCTGGTTTGAACTGGAATATGGCTATGTTGATTTAAACTCAAATCTGGACGGACTGGAGGCTACCGAGTGGACAAAAATGGGGTACTTACATTTATTTGGCGGGATGATACACCTCTAGGAAAACTGATTCTTCTTGAATTGGCGCTCCGTCTAAAAAAATGATACTCCTCTGGGGAAATTGATGCTCCATCTAGTGGGATGATACTCCTCTGAGGAAGTTGATTCTTCTTGAATCGCGCTCCATCTGGTGGAATGATACTCCTCTGGGGAAATTGACTCTCTGTCTAGCAGAATGATACTCCTCTGGGGAAGTCCAATGTTGATCTCTTAAAACTGCTACTTCTTAAACCAACACTCTATCTGGAAGAACGATACTGTTTTGGGGAAGTCCAAGGTTGATGCCTGGAAACTGCTACTTCTTTGACTAACACTTCGTCTGGCAGAACAATGCTCCTCTGGGGAAGTCCAAAATTGATGTCTTAAAACTGTTACTTCTTGAACTAACACTCCGTCTGGTAGAACGATGCTCTTTTGGGAAAGTCCAAGGTTGATTGGGGAGGTCGAGGGTGGGCTATTGCCCCATTATTTATTTCTTATCGTCTATGGAAGTCTGAGTTTTCTGAGTTGTGTGTCGGTGCTAGAGATGTCTGAGATTACTTGGTCGCGAGGTGTCTTTAGCTTCTTTCTTATGCTTTGCCTCATTCCTTGTTTCCTATTTGTGAGTGAGAGAGAGAGAGAGAGAGACATAGAGTAAGTTTTTGTGCAAAAATAGTTTATTTATGCCAAAAAAATGCATAGGTAATTGAATTGAATGTATGTCATACTTTTTGATGAATGCACAAACAAGAATGGAATTAAATGCATGTCAATACTTTTTTA
Source organism: Euryodendron excelsum (assembly GCA_033060915.1). Lineage (NCBI taxonomy): Eukaryota > Viridiplantae > Streptophyta > Magnoliopsida > Ericales > Pentaphylacaceae > Euryodendron > Euryodendron excelsum. The sequence continues at coordinate 29,121,928 of CM065386.1, forward strand.
TGAATGCACACATTTTACATATAGATGAGAATGGGTGCATGACCCCTTGCGTTTGCCCCAGGGTTCATGTTTAGTTATAAGTGTTGTATCCTACAATTTGGTAGTCTTTTAAACTTCGGTTTCTCTTTTGGGATTCCCCTTTTTAATTTCATCCTTTTCTCATCAAGATATGATAATACTTGCACCATTCTCCGAGATTCAATCCATTGACTCGTTTTCCTCCTCTCTCTCTCTTGTTGAAAGGAAAAACTCTCTTTAGTGGACCTCTTAGTTTCTTCTAAGACTCTTCTTTGGATCGGTGGGCTCTCTCGAGTGACAGGTAGCATCGCCCTTTGGAAAAGCAACAGGTAACTTCCTTCCTCAGTTCAAGAAGACCTTGAAAGTTATTAAAAAAATGCAAGCAAGCCTAGTTTTTGGTAGAACTATTGAACTTTTTAAATTATAGGGACCATATAACTCTATGGTCAATTAGTGAAGGGAAAATATAGATTTATGAATATTAAGATGTAGCTTAGTTTGAAAAGATCAACATCAAATATGTATGAAACCACATAAAATGAGCACAATTGGTTGTGAGATGATCAAGACCATATATAATGTAATGGTGTAAGTGTAAACTTCATTGAGGCTTCTGTCCAAGGAATTGGTACTTTTCGGTAGATAGGCTTGAAAGGGTCTTACTGCCTTAAGGGATGAACTTTCTCGAAGGTCGTGCTGGATTGGGACAGTCTTCCATTCTTGAGGGGTTTGATGAGAATGCAAATGTTATATTTTTCTCCATTAATGTTTGATCTTTTATACTTAGTTGGTGCCTAAACATACTCATTATTCTAATATTTTGATTTAGGGTGCTATGTATGCCGAGGAAGAGAATCCTAGCTTTAAAGGGAAGAATTTGTGCTAAATTGGAAACAACGTTTGAACGGTCCAAAAGGGCGTTCGAATGGTACGTCAAATGGATTCGCGTCAAATTCAGGTTCAAAGTGCGTTCGAAATATACAGAGAGAAAAATTCCCATTCGAAGTGCATTCGACACACCATTCGAACGGTGGTCCGATGCGTTCGAACAGTAGTAAAAGCGTTCAAACGGCTTGACGCAGCTGTAGATTTTCACAAGCCTATAAAAGTTGGGATTGTTTTGTTTTTAGGATTAGCATTTTTCATATTATTCTAGGAGGCAAAAGTAGTAGAAGACATACATTTCTCTCTTCTTCTCTGATTTATTATTTGAGTTTTCTTCATGGCCTTATGTGGCTAAATTTTGAATATTGGTTGAAGGAAACGGAAGCCTCAAAATTAAAAATAAATTGTGAGATCTAATTTATTTTTATTATTTGATTTATGCTTTGAGTATCAGATGTTCTTCTGTGTCTATTTTCATGATTGTTTTGTTTAATCACTAGGAGGCCTACTAGTTTATTATTCGTTGCAATCTACTACTAGATTTGATATCAAATCTGTAATTGTTTGATTCCTCTGATTTGCGAAGCAACTAAGAATTAATGAATTGCTGCGTCAGGAATTATTAGATATTAGGAAGGACGCTCGATTAAATTAAATGCAACTTCTTATGCTTGTGTTGTTTAGTTTCATCGATCTATCTAATTCTTAAGGCTACTGCTAGATTAAATCTTGAGTGCTTATCCTGGGTTGTTTAATAGTTAGGGTTAATGAGATTGCTTGTTTTGTAATTAACTATGACTAAGGAGAGATAGGAAAATAATTTCAACGGTGAATATTCAATGTGTGAATTGATATGCTTGCATCGATGATCAGTTGTAAAATTCCGATAGTGAATATTGACTTAGACCAATATTTGTTCTTTTGATTGATTTCAACACTTTAATCTGAATTGTTTCTTAGTTATTAGTAAAATAGATTTCATTATATCCAACCCCCCCCCAAAAAAAATCCTGGTTCACATAGCATAAAACTAGGCTAGACACTCTCCGTGGGAACGATCCTTACTCGCACTACTACATATTTTTTTTTTTGGGTATAGGTTTTATTTTTGGGTGCCCATGATAGCACACCAAATTTTGGCGCTGTTGCTGGAGAGTGATTCTAATTAATTTTTGTGCTTCTTGTGATCTTTACTTCATTTAAAAAAAAACTATGTATAAAAAAATAAAAATAAAAATTTATTTTAATTATTTTCATTACTCTAGATTTTTTTTTTTTTCCTGAATTGTTTTTCAGGGTTGGTTAGAGTTTCTTTGAGTGTTTCCTGAATTGTTTTTCAGAATTACAGTACGATCCAGAAATAGAGAGAATTTTACACAGGCTAAGAAGGGAAGCTCGGAGACATTTTGTAGTGAACGATCTAGCTCTTGATTCCCTATTTGCTAGCGATTCTGATTTAGGAGAGAAGGAAGTCATGGCTGGAAATCAAACTTTGAAAGAGCTTGCTACCCCTGATCTGAATCAACAACCCTTACACATAACATTCCCTACTTTAGATGTTATTACTACTTTTGAATTAAAATTTGGACTAATACACTTGCCCACCTTTCATGGTCTTGCAGGTGAAGATCCTCACAAACATTTGAAGGAGTTTTATGTAGTATGCACGAGTATGAAACTCACGGCGGTGACCGAAGAGCAAATTAAATTAAGAGCCTTTCTGTTTTCTTTAAAGGATTCGGCAAAGGATTAGCTCTACTATCTACCCTCCGGAAGTATTACCACATGGAACGAAATGAAAAAATTATTTTTGGAGAAATATTTTCCAGCTTCAAGAGCGGCCAACATTCGAAAAGAAATCTGTGGTGTAAGGCAGCACAATGGACTTTGAATCTTTCTAAAATTCTAAACTTTCCTAAACTTCAAATCTTTTCAAATTTAAAACTTTCTAAACTCAAAAATTTCCAATTTCAATATTTTATTAAAATGAAACCTTTCCCATTTCAAAACTTTCCTATTTTAAAATATTTCCAAATTGAAACTTTCCTAATTTGAAAACTTCCCTATTTCAAAACTTTCATAAAATGAAATTTTCCTAAAAAGGAACTTTCCTATTTTAAAACTTTCCTAATTCGAGTCTTTCCTAAATCCAGTCTTTCCCTAATCTTCC